>VXAB01006377.1:158152-184361 GCA_013399175.1 Odontophorus gujanensis
AGAATTCCTGGAGAAGAATTCCTGGAGAAGAACTCCCAAAGAAAACATCTTTCATGGAGAACTCCCGAAGAGAAAAAACCTTTGGCGGAGAATTCCCTGAGGGGGAAACTTCTTTGGAAGAATCCCTTGGCCTGCTTGTTGCAATCTCCCATCCCCTGCGTGACCAGAGAGGTTCCTGAGATCAACGGACTTACTACGAACCTTGCTGCATCCACAGTGGAGATTATATCTGTCTTGCTTTCTGCCTAGTCTCCTTGCTTTTTATCTCTTTTCTATCACTCACCTTCCCTTCCCCATATCCCTAAGCAACTAGTATTTGTAATAAACTGGTTGGGATAACAATTGACCCGTTGTGTCTTAATCTCACACTGGGTATACACATAATCAAAGAACCTCGTCTCCCTCCTTTATATTGGAGCATGACAATATCCAACCCCTGTACTCTTGAGCGACTGAGTCCTATACTCGTATACCACCATCCTCTCGATGGTTTAATTCACTGGTGAACACACTTAGATTAAATGTAAAAAAGGTACAAGGACTATCAGGAGCTTTTCAATTGGTTCTGCTTGTCAACCAAATACACTGTAATGTAATCAATTGCATGTATCAGTCCAGAATGGCAGTTTTAACCTGGAAACCTTTCATTCCAGTATTGCTCCAAGCTGCCATATGGTTGTACTGTACTAGACCCAGTCTTGAGCTCGAAACAAACCAATATCACAGGATAACCATGCAGTAAGCTGTTATTCAAGATTCCAGGATTAACATAAAATCAAACATAAGCTACAGTTGGGTATTGTCATGGTTTTATGATTTTTGGTACTGGTATTCTACATCGTAACAACATGTGGTGCATTTAAAGAGTTAATGCTCCAGCTCCATGGATCATTGATAGTTCCAGGTGTACCTGTCTCNTATACCATAAAATCTACTACAGTGATATCTTCATCGTCCTGCATCGTTATCACCTCTGTCTCAAAACAGTAGTTAAGTGTGTACATCAGAGCTCTCCAACTTACTGCACAAGCTGCAATCCTATTACACCACACTGACTCACAGAGTTCTCCAGCACCCTGGACAGCCTGCCCAACAATAAAAATGTGTAGATGTATCTCCCAGTGCTGCTGAGAACCGGACATCACTGCCTGAGAGCAGGACTGAGTCTGAATACCACCCTTCAGCCATACAAGATCTGGGTCAACAAGAGAGCATGTTCAAAATGTGCAGTTTTCTTTGTCTCCATCTTTTTTTTTCTGTCTTTCATGTTGGATGTCTGAAAAATTCTTTCATCTTCCATTTGTTTGATATTAAAAGGTATCCTCTTTCACTAGCTCTGAAAGCAGTGACACTTAATATTATCATTCAAAATCGCTCACAAAAAAAAATTACAGAACCAAAACCTTAATCTTTCTAGTGATTTTACATGTCTCTGATGCATTATGTTTTAGTTTGTGTTTGAGATGAATGCTTTTCACATATTATAAGATACACATGTTGCAGAGCAAGATAAGAGTTCATATACCTTTTTTATAAGGCTCAAGTTTATATTTACAAACGAAAATGGAGCTCACAACACCTTTCTTATGAGAAAAAAATATGCAGGAATGTGCACCATAATGATAACAATTCTCACTTCTTCCAATCCCATTCAACCAAAGAGATAAAACAGTTAAAATAAAATTGGCTTTCAGCATTTTAAAAGCTGCTTTTTCTGTAATCACACTAACTGTTGACCTAAAAGGCTATAATACTCCTTCCATGCTTAAGAAAATAATCTAAGCAAATGTTTTCAAGATTAGGGCTTTTAATTTCCAGACAAACTGGTATGTCATGTAAAAAAATGGTGTTTTCAAACCCCTACATTACAGAAGAGAGGTAGCTGATGAATGGCATAGCCCATTTCAGGTACTCAGGGTGCCTGCACAGAGCAGTGCAGTCACAAGCAGAATGAACAAGCTCAATCACTGTACAACGTGGCTGTACACCAGTGTAACCATCCACCTGCACCTGTGCTAGCTCACCTCCAGCCAATGCACTTCTGCAAGGGGTCTGCTAGACCCATTATTTTTCTACCGTGTAGCTTCCTGTCTTTTTTCCACATAACAGTCAACTTCATAGCTGGAATTTAATACAGGACTGGAAAGGACATGTTCTGGGACAGAAAGCTCAGAACTAGCCATTCTCAGCAATCCCTGATTATATTTTTTTCATACTTTAGCTTAAAATTACTGAGGAAGCTGTTTTGCTGCTTTGGAATCATGGTGCTTCAGTAGGTAATGTATGCCTTCTCGTTGAAACCCATGACACCTTGTGACAGTCCTGTTCTTCAGCTTAAAATGGAAGAAACTTTTTTCTCTCTCCCTTAAGTTTACCTTTGTGATGTGTTTTCATATTGTTGCATCCCTTCTCTACTTTTAGTTTGCTCTTCACATCACATTTTTGCCATGCCCTGGTATTTTCAGCCATCAGGAGCAATTTACCCTTCCTGAATTTGAGTGACCAGACTTCTACACGTTATTTGAAATGGCTGGTAGTACCAGCCTCAGAGACTTTTAGAGGTGCTTTTAGAGAAATCTTCTGATTGATTGATTCCTTTTCCATCTGCCTTGCAACCTCCACCTTAAAGAGCCATTTATTGGTGATGTCTCTGACCTTACAGTTATTTTTTATTGTTCTCTCCGTAACTGATTGCTTCAGCTTGAGGGCATTGCCCAATTCTCCTCATTTAACTGTTTCTCAGTCCCTTTTTCCCACTACAGGAGAATTCCCTTCACTCATTTACCGGCTCACCACCCTAATGTTATCTAAAAGTCTTGCATAATTCCTGTTTTCCCAATCTAACATATTAGCATAATATAATTGAAATTGCTTGTGAAGTACAGAAATATTAATTTCAAGGCATTGTTGATTGCATTGTTCTAATACTTGCAGTAATATCTGCATTGTATGATGTGACACTCCCCAAGACAGAAAACGTGCTTAATAAGCTTTCTCCTCTTCTCCAAAGCTAATTACTTCCGTGGTTTTTGCTTCCTAATGTATTCCAGTTTTAAAAAATTACTTGAAACATCCCCCTGCACCACCAGCTTTTACCTAGAAAACATGCTGCTCATTCTGTTTCCTAAACATAACAGTCCCTCTCCACAACACCCATTCAGTGTAGTTCAGTACCAGCTCCATCCTCTTAACACATTTAATTCTTCTAAGATCCTTCAGCAGAGGAAGGAATTAAGCCCAGTTTTATGAATTCAGGTCCTATAGTTGGATTCTCTGGCATATAATTAGGTGTGATATCTGATTAAAGGTTTTCTCACAATTGGGACATTCATAATAGCTCTTTCTTGTGGCGCCTCTGGAGGGCTGCATTCAGATGTCAGGTTTTCTTCCAGAAGGGAGACTTTATGCAACACTTTGAACTACCCAGCTGCCCCTTTCAGTGAACCTTATACGAACATATCATATTCACATCTACAGACATTCTGTGAAATCAGCACATACGCTGATAAATTATTAAGTGTGAAAGATAGAGCCAAACAGTGGAACACAAGGCAGAGACATATCCTTAGGAAAAGACTAAAATATGTAATTCTGATGCACAGCTCCTTCCACCATGCAGCAGTATAAATATCTGCCAGTTACACACCCTTAGAGAACACAAGCTCAACCTTTCACCTTCCATGAAGAAACAAGAAAGACAAAGCCAGCCTCTGTGCTGAAACAACCACTGCTTCACTTTCAGTCCCTTTTCAAACTTCCTTCTTCCTCACACTCATGATTTTGTAAGAATCGTGTTAAGTTCCTTTCCTGCCAAGTGCTGTCTCACCTACAAAGACAGTATTTCCCAAATGTCCACATAACAGTTTTTAAACATGTGAATGACTGCTAGAAGTTTATACCTCAGGAACATTAATTCCCCAACTGTTCATTATAATACAAGCTGTTCACAAATAAGCATGCAGCAAAAACATAATTAAAGAAAACTAATTTAGGCAGCCTACTGCACTCTACATTTGGGCATCTGCTTGTGTCTGCTCTTGGAGAGAGATCACCGGGCTAGATGGACTCCAGGTCTAACTCATTTTGAATCTTATGTCCTCATAGAGAAGAGTCATGGGGAGCTTTCCTTCTTAGCACCTAAAATCTGACCTACAGATGCCACAGCTTTTCATTCCTGGAGACCAATGCCAGCACCACATTCACTGGGCAACTTCTAAAATCCCTTTCTTAGATATTTACCAGTCTGTGTGCATTCTTCAGACAATCCCAATGGCATACAACTTGGATACAGCAGCAGGTGGCAGACTGTCTGATGCCATCATTTCTCTCAAAGCAAATCTGCTGTGAGAGTTAATTGAAAGCTTATCTAGCTGTACCTGCATTAGCTCACAGAAGTGTTAAACAGCATGCTGCCAGCAATGTAGAAGCCAGCTACACACCTCAGAGGCAGCAGCATGTGGATAAAGCTAATTCACCACTGTTAATGCTAGCATCATGACATTATATATGGAAGCACAGTCAGATGTTTTGGTACCGTATTCTCTATAAAATACAGACACATTTCAGTTCTCTTTAATGAATGCCTGGAGACTTGTCATTGCTTGGGTTCGTGCACTCTCACCTTCAGCCCCACTGAATTGCCCTCCCTGCGTGTCCTTAAAGTGGGGAACATTCAATTCTCTCTGAGATGTGGCTCCAGTGGGACTTTGAGCCAGGTCTGCAAATGTAGATACGGGCATGTGGGAAGTGGTTGCATAAGACCACATTTTTCATATGCACCAGGCACTGTAATTTGATTTACATTATTAAATGGTTAGAGTGATCCCTGCTACCATTTATGCCTCAGGCCAACTGCTGCATTCGCAGTATCACTCCTCAACATTTCAGAAGTCATCTCATACCAAAAGGTACTTAATAGCAGACTTCTGTTTCGGAGGATAGACCTGACTAGACTAGTGTGGATAACTGGCTAATGCCAGAAAATGGTCATGTACATATTTCATTAGTATAAATGCAGTTAAAGATAGCTACATATTTAAACATTTAGTGTTACTTAAATTCTTGATCTGTGCCTTTCTCATGAAGCAGAACATTATCACATATCACTATCTAAAAATGATATTGTCGTATTCTCTAGGGATAGCAATCATTATACCTTGAAAGAGCCATGAACTCATTTAGGAAATATATTTTGCTGTTACAATTCAGTTCATTACATGATAAATTGGACTACATGCTGACAATTCATACTCCCATATTTACTGTGAATTCGTCCTTTTTAGTGTCAATTTCTTCATAATGAAAACAAAATTCTACAACTGATCTTACATAAAATGTGAACCAAATTCAAAACTAAATTTGGTCCTGCCTTCCCTCCCTTTATTACAGTGAAAGTCCTCCAGTGTTCAGCAGTGTAAGAGTGATTTCAACCTTTCAGATTCTTAGAGAATATGTAGCTTTTAATTTAAAAGTTCATTCATTGTATCCCACCACATTGAATTTATTCAGAGACAGAATTTTCCTTCTCAGAAAGGGTACTTGAAATATAATTGAAATAGAAGGCATGAATCTGTTCATATATAACTGGAATAAATAATGAAAGAAAGCAGAAGAAATTTGCTCTTTTGATAAGCATCTGTTAACATTACTTAAATCTAAGAACGCATTCTTTTAATGAATCTAATGAGGACTGGATATGCTTATATGTTTATACCATGTCAGCTCAGATATCCTGCAAGAAAGGAATGAAATGGACATTTGCACATTTGCAAACAAAACTGTCCAAATTCGCCTATTTTTTCACATATCGCACTCCACATTTAAAGACGAAGTAACAATATTATTTCATCAGAAGATGTTTCAAAAAATTCATACTTGTTAGACAAAACTTATGAAAACTTTAGTCTACAATACCATTGCAACTTTACAACAGCATTATAATATTGTGTCATGCATTGTTTTGTTCTGCTTTTTAGCAGTTTTGAGTAAAGAATGTGAAATTTATAGAACTAAAAGTTAAGGTATCCTTACAAGAAACTGCAATGACCTCACTCTCATTTCTTTATGTTCTAATTTTCACTACAAATAAATAAATAATCATCCATTCCTAACTCTTCACTGGCTCTATATTCTTATGTAAATTCGTAACAGATTATGAAAGAAACCTGCATCACAACATATCTTTCACAAAAATATGTTGAGAGTTGGTTTGACTGCTAGAAGAACAATGGTTCTTACAAGAAAAAAAAGTCACGTTACGCTGGGTTGGATTATGTTCAATATTCCAAGTTGTTCTGAATCAATCTCACATCAGCAAGATAACAACATCTAACACAGTGCAATTAAAAGTAGGAGCCGTGTTGGGGCAGTGCTGGGACGGCTGCAGGCTGTGGGAAGGCCATGTGGCATCAGTTGGGATGGACGGTGTTGTTGGAGGGACCCACGTGGAGCAGAGGGGCAGAGAGGGATCACGGAGGTGAAGAGCTATGGACTGAGCGCAGCTCCCATTCTGTGTTTCCTTGTAGAAGGAGGGGGTGGGTGGGGGATGTTTTTAGTTTGTTATCTGTTCTTACTAGTCTAGTGTGTTAGCAATAAATCATACTAATCTCCTTTATGCTGGGTGTGTTTTGCTTGTGATGGTCATTAGTGAGTGATCTCCCTGTTCTTATCTCAACCCCTGAGCTTTTTTCATCTTATTTACTTCCTTTTAGCCTTCTGAGGAGAAACAGTGGGAGAGTGGCCTGGTGGAGATTAGCTACCTACTAGGCCGCACTGATTTCATTATATTTTGCTTTAAAATTATGTCAGTACGTCTTTTGGTCTTAGTTTCTGTTTTCTCCATTTTTGTAACTGATTTTAAACTGGTAATGCACCTGCTTATCAAACCTATAAAAATCTCTAGTAAAGGTTGCACTGTGAATAGAACTGAATCCGTACGTGCATGGGTCCCTTGTTTGACAGAACAGTGTGGTAGGCTTATAGATGTATAACAACATAAAGTTCTTGCCTATCTGGTTCATTCTTTAAGTATTTTGGAAAGAAGCAAGTCACCTTGGCAAGATCCCACAGTAAATAATGAGTAGAACAAGTAAACTTTATTTCTGTTTGTACTTACATCGTTTCTCTTGTTAGGATGATCTACGTTCATCTCTTTAATAGGGAAAAATCACAATAAATAAGAGACAAAATAGCCATTGTTTAAGAAGACTGACATTTCTCATTGATAATTCTAGAATCTTCCTTGTTGCAAAGCAACCACCTTCTTACTCCAGGTATCTATGGATACTACCCATACACTAATATCTTAGTGTCCTCACGCTGCTTTTATGCTCCTAACTCTTTCCTGGATTAACTAAGACCAACTCCTTCAGAAGTGTGTTTCACTGGTCTGTCTCTAGTTAGATGCTTCTCACAACGTGTTGCCTGATTTGCAGGTTCTCATGAGTATTTAACAAAAGTAATTGTTTCCTTTATATTCTATTCCTGCTAATACATTACAGAGTGAGATATAATTTTTTGGGGTTTTTTTTGTTAAAATATCCCAGCAGGGATTTGTGTTTCGTTTGTGATCTGCTGCAGTCCTCACTGCAGTATCTCTGACAACTCAGTTACAACTCATTTTGTACTTACACCTTTGATTTTGCCTTCCTAAACGATGAACTATACTCTCACCTTTAGTGGATTTTGTCTCTCTGATTTCATATTATTTCTTTAGTTTATCAAGAACCTTTGAATTCCAATCTTTCTTATTCTTCCAAAGTGCTTTCAAATTGTTCAGCTCAGCATTATCTGCAAATTTGATAAGCTTGTTCTTTATTCTTTTATCCAAATCATTTATGAGGTTATTTTAACAGCATAAAAAGAAAGGAACCCAACCCGAACTGTTCTCCCAGACTAAAAATCCCATTCCTTATGTTGTGTTCATATCATTTGATGTGGTAAAGGTTTGACCATTAACTATGTATTGCATCTCAGTGTGAAATTAGCTGACTCCTTGAGAAAGCTAAACAGCTAGGACAGACAAAAATAATGCAATCTGGTCCCTCCCTTGGGTTACATTAATATTTACTGCTATGTTGTTAAATTCAGTAGTTTTTCACAGATAAAACTCAAAAGCAGTGAAGATTGAAAAACTGAAATATTAATTTGTCTTGCAGGTTGTTTGTCTGATAATGTGGTGTGTTGAAATGGATGCTGTATTCATTATGGACGTTCACCAAAGGACCTGTCTTGTGAGGTGATTAATATTCTGGCCCTTTTTCAGCCAAGGAGATGAACATATGAAGCTGGTAACTCTGAGTAGTGGGAGGGCTGAAACCGAATTGTCATCTATAACCTGTCACTTTTTTCCAGACAAGGAAACATTCCTGCTGAGAAAGCCTATGTGGCTAGATCCAAAATCTATGTAGAATCATAGAATCACAAGGTTGGAAAGGACCTACAAGTTCATCAAGTCCAACCATCAAATGTGGTTTTCAAAAGTGTGTTTGTAGCAGAAACATGAATAAGGTAGAATGGCTTCAACTACATTTTGTAAGATTATCTTCGCTGATGTCCCATCATATAGCAAGGGAACATTTTTGCATATCACATTGCCTCCCATCCTTGTGGTGTTTACAATGCACAGTTGTAGGTGGAGAGAAGACGTCTCTTCCATAGCACCACAGCTCAGCACCAGCTCCCGCTCCAAGGGAAGAAAGGATTCCGCCTGNTGTTTCAAGGAAATTCTTTTATTTTTTTTTAGTGTGCTGTCCAGATGAGACCTTTGCCTTTTCATTAAAATAGTTCTGTTTCTATTGAAGAAATAAATAATACATGTGTCAGTACTTATGCCATTCCATTCTTTTGTTCTGCACATAAAATTTTCAAGGGTATTTAAACATCAACTACTACTGAAATCATATATATAGCAAAAAACAGGTCAAAAGCAATGTAAACATTCAACAGGTGAGTAGGTCATGAGCAACCTCGAAGAGTTCACTTTTCCTGAAAATATTACTACTTTCCTGATATTCCTCAGAAAGAAGCTTACTATTCTAACACATCCTCAGTTTTGCTATCTGATGTGATTTTGACTGCCTATCTTCTCAATACTCAACAACAACACTGGCTGAAAATATCATTACAAAATCTGATTTGGCTTAGAAGATAAAATAGAAGGTGATCATTTGGAAGTTGATTGGAAACAATGGCCTCTCAAATTGAATGAGTAGTTAAGGAACAAAGAGGTTTTTGTCAACATCGCCTCATCTTACATAACTTTAGATGTTACAAAGCTGGAAATTTAGCTTTACATGAAGGTCATTTCACCTAGGCTTTCTCTCCCCAAACACCTCCAATGAATGATTAAAGAGGTATGAATGATTAAAGAGGCATGTATTTTACATAGATAAAATGGAGGTATTCTTGAAGATACCTGTTTCTCTCCACTGACTGCAAATTAAGTTTAAATGAATGGCTTATAGTCTAAATACACAATTTCTAGGCAATTAAATTAGAGGAAGCAAATCCTACCTAGAAGACCAGAATAACATATCATCATTTTGATTTGCACAGACTTTTCAGGGGTGAGTGATCAAAGCAGTGCTGCAGTGCGCAGTGAAGATTAATGAGCAGAAAAGTAGAGAAAGGGATTATGATTTGTATAAAACATGGAATAAATATGAGAGGAACACTGGTGTGGCTTCACACTGAGTACTGCGCCATTTGGGGTACAACAACATATGAGGACATAAAACTTGGAGAGAATCTGAAGGAGGGCGGCAAAGGTGGTGAAGGTCTAGAGCATGAGACTAATGAGGGGTGACTGAGATCCCTTGGTTTGTTCTGCCCAGAGCAGAGAAGGCTGAAAGGAGGCCTCATGGCAGTCTGCAGCTCCTCATGAGGAGAGCAGAAAAGCAGCACTGATCTCTCTATTGACAGTGACTGGACTTGAGCTCTGCTGGGAGACGGTCAGGTTGGAGCTTAGCAAAGAGCAGTGAACATGGCCCAAAGCTGCTGGAGTTCAAGAAGTGCCTGGACAATGCTCTCAAACATAGGCTTTGAATTTTGCATTATGCTGCGTGAAGGTAGGAGTTGGACTCAATGGTTCTTGAAGGCCCCCTCCACCTCAGGATGTTCCATAATTCTATGAAAATCTGCTGCAGGGATATTACTGTTCTGGTAAATTAAGAATTAAGATGCAAATAAATCTTTGCTATTTAGTTTTGAAGGTGGGAGTGAAAGGACTTGTACATGAGGGGCTATGTGGATATTAAGAGAATCCACATTTACCTCTATGATGGGAAAGTAAGGCTGTATTATGAGAAGATACTGCACAATGAGGCACTTCATGTGTATTTCTCCTTGACACTGAGTTATGCCACAATTAAAATGTGATTGGGAGTTCACTTTGGATCACAGACTGAAAAATGCAGCATGACATTTGAAAGTCAAAGAATATTGCTACTAGATATAGTATTATAACTGCAGGAGGGCATTGTACTGCCTCAGGTACACTACTCTGATGTTTGGAATTAGACAAATAGTTCTTCCAGAACCTGCTCTGAGTTGTAGACTACTGAATTCTCCCTCTACTGTATCATAAGTGATAAAAGCCAACCTAATATTATTATCCAACATTTCCATNGGTTTTCAAAAGTGTGTTTGTAGCAGAAACATGAATAAGGTAGAATGGCTTCAACTACATTTTGTAAGATTATCTTCGCTGATGTCCCATCATATAGCAAGGGAACATTTTTGCATATCACATTGCCTCCCATCCTTGTGGTGTTTACAATGCACAGTTGTAGGTGGAGAGAAGACGTCTCTTCCATAGCACCACAGCTCAGCACCAGCTCCCGCTCCAAGGGAAGAAAGGATTCCGCCTGGAAACAAAAAAATTACAGTGTCATAGCAGCAAAGCAGGAAACTGAATGATCTGTGGGCTTCTAATTGGCAGTTTATAAAAACTGCAAGCAGAATGAAGCAGCTATAGGGAATTGGTATTTTCTGTGTAAAAGTTTACTCAGAATCTGGGCAGGTTCAGACAGAGTATCTAATGGGGAAGATTAAAGAAGTTTAAACGTTTTTTAGAAATTCAAGATCCAGAAAATATGCTATGATTAGACTGTCAATTCAACTAGAAAATAGATATATATATATAAATATATGAAATAAAAGANCAAAGCTGGAAATTTAGCTTTACATGAAGGTCATTTCACCTAGGCTTTCTCTCCCCAAACACCTCCAATGAATGATTAAAGAGGTATGAATGATTAAAGAGGCATGTATTTTACATAGATAAAATGGAGGTATTCTTGAAGATACCTGTTTCTCTCCACTGACTGCAAATTAAGTTTAAATGAATGGCTTATAGTCTAAATACACAATTTCTAGGCAATTAAATTAGAGGAAGCAAATCCTACCTAGAAGACCAGAATAACATATCATCATTTTGATTTGCACAGACTTTTCAGGGGTGAGTGATCAAAGCAGTGCTGCAGTGCGCAGTGAAGATTAATGAGCAGAAAAGTAGAGAAAGGGATTATGATTTGTATAAAACATGGAATAAATATGAGAGGAACACTGGTGTGGCTTCACACTGAGTACTGCGCCATTTGGGGTACAACAACATATGAGGACATAAAACTTGGAGAGAATCTGAAGGAGGGCGGCAAAGGTGGTGAAGGTCTAGAGCATGAGACTAATGAGGGGTGACTGAGATCCCTTGGTTTGTTCTGCCCAGAGCAGAGAAGGCTGAAAGGAGGCCTCATGGCAGTCTGCAGCTCCTCATGAGGAGAGCAGAAAAGCAGCACTGATCTCTCTATTGACAGTGACTGGACTTGAGCTCTGCTGGGAGACGGTCAGGTTGGAGCTTAGCAAAGAGCAGTGAACATGGCCCAAAGCTGCTGGAGTTCAAGAAGTGCCTGGACAATGCTCTCAAACATAGGCTTTGAATTTTGCATTATGCTGTGTGAAGGTAGGAGTTGGACTCAATGGTTCTTGAAGGCCCCCTCCACCTCAGGATGTTCTATAATTCTATGAAAATCTGCTGCAGGGATATTACTGTTCTGGTAAATTAAGAATTAAGATGCAAATAAATCTTTGCTATTTAGTTTTGAAGGTGGGAGTGAAAGGACTTGTACATGAGGGGCTATGTGGATATTAAGAGAATCCACATTTACCTCTATGATGGGAAAGTAAGGCTGTATTATGAGAAGATACTGCACAATGAGGCACTTCATGTGTATTTCTCCTTGACACTGAGTTATGCCACAATTAAAATGTGATTGGGAGTTCACTTTGGATCACAGACTGAAAAATGCAGCATGACATTTGAAAGTCAAAGAATATTGCTACTAGATATAGTATTATAACTGCAGGAGGGCATTGTACTGCCTCAGGTACACTACTCTGATGTTTGGAATTAGACAAATAGTTCTTCCAGAACCTGCTCTGAGTTGTAGACTACTGAATTCTCCCTCTACTGTATCATAAGTGATAAAAGCCAACCTAATATTATTATCCAACATTTCCATGTTCTTATCAGTACCCAGTCAATTTTCAGAACTTAGACTCAGATAAATTAATGGTGATGAAAAGATACCTAGCTATCTTGCTGTGCAATTTCTGTGAGGCAAAATCAAGTCTGTCCAAGTTTGTTTTTTCTTCCTGAGTTGTTCTTACATTGTCTGTATCTCTAAAAAATGATTGGGGTACAGAGTTGAATGGTTTCAGATCTATTCACAATCTGTAAATTTCTCTTAGGCTTATAAAAATGCAAACACCTGCAAGCGATACAGAAAATGTTCATTTTGAAGAGTTAGTTAAAAAGTGTAATAATGTCCTTCATACGGCATATGAGGCAGTAAACACATGGTAGTTGATTTTTCTGTACTTTGCTTTTGAATTATGAAGAACTCTTCCTGCAGAGACGATTTTCTTGTCATTCTCAATGCTCTGAATTCAGTGTGAAATTGTACTCTCTGGTGTGCACTTGACATTCATTCTTTGTTCTTGTTGGGCTCTTTGAATTAAAGGTATATGAGAAAAGAGAATTCCAAACAGGTTAAAATAAATAACATTAGAATCACTATTTAATTATTTTGTTTGAAAATAAAAGAGTTATAGCTGCTTCTAATTTAAATGTTGTTTTTGTGTTTTTTTTTACCTGTATAGGTAGCCTTGAGAACAGCAACTGTTCTGAATAGCTCCTTAGCTTTCAGGTTAAAGCAGTGTCTTTTCCTATCCTGTTTCATTTCAGAACTGTGAATTGTTACTAGGAATTGTTAAAAATAGATTGTCAAGAGGGCAAGTGTACAGTATCATCTACTGCAAATCAGAAGTTACAAAAACAGCACCAGTGCGTTTTCAAAAATAAAAAAAGAATTACTGACTCTAGAGACAGAGCAGGGTTAACACTACTGTGAAGTTCCTTTTCTTTTCCTTTCCTGGGCAGGAAGACATTGTAGTTTCTGTTATTTGACCTTGGAGGGGCCTGAGTGCCCTCAGCTTTGACTGACTTCAAGTAGAGATGTAGGCAATACAACAGCTCACAAAATGAAATCCTTGCATGCGTGTGGAAATACATCATTCCATCTTTCTACTGCTTTGTCTATGGGGGTGTAGACAAGGCACTGGCTGAAATAAGCTGCACTGAAGGCTCCCTGGTAAAGTCCAAACAGTGGAAAGGAGAGGCTAATACAGACAGAAAACTCAACAAGGCCTCATTTGATATTGTTTTCTGGTTCTGTGTGAACTTCTGTCATTACCAGTTGCTGCTTTCAGTTTCATTACCCACAAATATTCACCGTACCTGGCTGCTTCCTGCTTGCAGTAACGAAGGCTGCAGTTAATCCCCTCTACCCTAAGTACCTAATGTTATTGAATTTAATAATGCATGTATTACCAGAAATGGATGTATGATCTAAACAATACCTCAAAATATAGTTACNAAGCGATACAGAAAATGTTCATTTTGAAGAGTTAGTTAAAAAGTGTAATAATGTCCTTCATACGGCATATGAGGCAGTAAACACATGGTAGTTGATTTTTCTGTACTTTGCTTTTGAATTATGAAGAACTCTTCCTGCAGAGACGATTTTCTTGTCATTCTCAATGCTCTGAATTCAGTGTGAAATTGTACTCTCTGGTGTGCACTTGACATTCATTCTTTGTTCTTGTTGGGCTCTTTGAATTAAAGGTATATGAGAAAAGAGAATTCCAAACAGGTTAAAATAAATAACATTAGAATCACTATTTAATTATTTTGTTTGAAAATAAAAGAGTTATAGCTGCTTCTAATTTAAATGTTGTTTTTGTGTTTTTTTTTACCTGTATAGGTAGCCTTGAGAACAGCAACTGTTCTGAATAGCTCCTTAGCTTTCAGGTTAAAGCAGTGTCTTTTCCTATCCTGTTTCATTTCAGAACTGTGAATTGTTACTAGGAATTGTTAAAAATAGATTGTCAAGAGGGCAAGTGTACAGTATCATCTACTGCAAATCAGAAGTTACAAAAACAGCACCAGTGCGTTTTCAAAAATAAAAAAAGAATTACTGACTCTAGAGACAGAGCAGGGTTAACACTACTGTGAAGTTCCTTTTCTTTTCCTTTCCTGGGCAGGAAGACATTGTAGTTTCTGTTATTTGACCTTGGAGGGGCCTGAGTGCCCTCAGCTTTGACTGACTTCAAGTAGAGATGTAGGCAATACAACAGCTCACAAAATGAAATCCTTGCATGCGTGTGGAAATACATCATTCCATCTTTCTACTGCTTTGTCTATGGGGGTGTAGACAAGGCACTGTCTGAAATAAGCTGCACTGAAGACTCCCTGGTAAAGTCCAAACAGTGGAAAGGAGAGGCTAATACAGACAGAAAACTCAACAAGGCCTCATTTGATATTGTTTTCTGGTTCTGTGTGAACTTCTGTCATTACCAGTTGCTGCTTTCAGTTTCATTACCCACAAATATTCACCGTACCTGGCTGCTTCCTGCTTGCAGTAACGAAGGCTGCAGTTAATCCCCTCTACCCTAAGTACCTAATGTTATTGAATTTAATAATGCATGTATTACCAGAAATGGATGTATGATCTAAACAATACCTCAAAATATAGTTACCCAGTTTGTATGGATTACACTGTTATATACACTGTTGGTAAGTTAAAACAGAACTGCCATCTACACAGGATTTCATTTAATAGCTTAATCCATGCACACTGGCATGTGTGATGAAAAATCAAGACACAGAAAGTATTTGGATTTTCTTCAGAAGTGCTCCTTTAAACACTGTCAAGAAATTAAAGGGAGTCACAGTGTGAAATAACTCCCAATACTGAAAAACAGCACCAGAGCTAATTGAAAAGTTGCATATCCAAACAATCCAGGGACTGCTCAGCCGATGAAAATGTCTAGTGCTGCAGTTTTCTTTTTGAGTAAAGTTGTAACAGGGACATACACACGTGGCAAAGTTTTTGCAAGGCACCTCCTGTCTGCTGCAGCTATGCTAAGTGGCACAATCAGCAGCAGGAGAGGCATGGGGCAGACCCTGCTCTGCATTACAGCCAGTGTAATATTTCATCTCCCATCTTCCAGTGAGAGACCCAAGTGGACTGCCACCCAAAACTGAGGTAGTGCCTGAAGAGGCAAGCCAGGATTCTTTCCCTAAAGTGCATATTCTTGCATAACCTTTCTTCTTACCAAAGAACAAGTCGTTCACAGGCTCCCCTTCACCCACTCTTCCCACCAAGCAGTATATTCATTTCCTGACAAAAGTTTGTCCTTTTGTGCTCTCAGAGTTGTCTGCTTCAATGTGAGATCTTCCTTTTCCCCCTCTTCAATTCCCATCCTTTTTCGTCACAGAGATGCGATCAAGCGTGAGAACAGTAAGAACAGAAGATTACAGTGTTAAGTGAAAAGAATGTCTGCACACCGAGTACGGCTTTTACCTGGTTCTTCTTAAAATAAATTTATCAAATCAACACTGCTGCAGTAGGAAATGGTGTTTAGTTCCACAAAGACACCGTGACAACAAAGACAGCTAAGGGTATGAACATGATATTTAGTTCTTGCCACAGTTTTGTTGGGTGCTTTGTTTGCTGATTAGAAGTGCTAAACAGATAAACAGAAAAACCCTGGCTACTCTCTTTTTTTCATTCTCTGTAGTGCTTTAACAAGAAAACGTCACTGTAGAGCTTTCTCAGCTGGACATCTGCTGCTTGAGGATGAAATGGTAAGGGCTCTTCAAAAATTAAATGTGTTATGCAGAGGTACTGTAGAAGGATGCCCTGTTCTCCACACTTATTTACATAGGTGCAAATGGGACAGTTGCTCCAAGGTATGATCCCACATCCAGGAATACAAATGAGTAGGAAGAGTTTCACTTAATCGTATGAGAAAAAATCAAAAATAAAAGCAGCTGTTTGTATTCACCAATGCAGTGCTGGTATTGCAAACATTTTACTCCCGAACTTAATGTTATGTATGCAAGCACATTTAATTTGGGACTGTTTAGCTTAAGTATTTAGTTTGGGTCCATTTAATGCTTTAAATTTAAGCAGAAGTTTAGTTGCAGTGTTCATAGACAGAGAAGTAACAATGCCTGAATTTAATGATCCCTAACAGTGTTTATTATAAGCCTTATTTTATATAAGATTTTCTTTCCCATACTTGATCTATAGGTGGTAGTTCTCATAAAGCCATGAACTTATAAAGCTAAATTATGCCAACCTATTTCATTAAGTAATGAGTGGACTAGGTCAAGCAAGTGTTAGGTACATATGGCAAAGAGCTGAATTGGACTTATCAAAGAATTCTTTTCCTTCCAGGCTACCTGGCTCACAGTGCAGGTATGACATATGGCCCCTTTCTCAGCCTTGGTTCCTCCCTGTTCAAATGAGAGGATGTGGGAAAGTGCACCAGGAGTCTCTTTCTGCTTGGTACTGCAGATATTCTTCTCTTGGAAACAAGCATCAGCTTGTATATGGGTGCATTATGACCACCTCGTTTTCCAACACTGAGTGAGGTTGTGGCTCAGCTGTGGTATATGCTCTCAGAAGCTGTGAACCTGTCTCAGATCTTACATTATTAACATAATGAAGTGTCAATTATTTTGCTAAGTGAGAGCAGTGGAGATTCTCTGGCACAACCTGTCTCTTATTCCCCAACCACATTTTATGCCATCTTGCTTTTTGTAACAGGCTCTATGAAACCTCAGTATGTTGCATCGTTGTATTAACGACAATGCAAAAATTAAACCATGCCAATTCTGCATTCAGGATCTAAGCAGCCTTGTACTTAATGGCTTATAAGATTTGACATTTCATAGCTCTTCTGGGACACTTACAAAATACCCATCTTCATTTGTGAAACTCAGCTGAATATTTTACTGCTATACTGCATTAATGTTTTGTACTATTTGAAGGTTTCCTCAAAGGATTTGAAAGGGAAAACATTCATTTCTGTTAGGTTGTACATATAATTCTTCCTCCCCCATCCTTGTGTTTTATAGCTCTGGTATGGATAGCCTGCTTAACACCAATGAAAGATTTACACTAAAGGACACAGTCATCATAAAAAGTAATGAACTAAAATTCAGAATTCCTTACTGGGTAGAATCGAGTGCTATTGCCACTGAGTAATTACTTCAGTGCAAGACTTAAAGCCAGACTCAAAGAGCTCTTTCTTGTAGCAACTGCTACATGATTAATGTCACACTGTTAGATTTCACAGGAGAGTCTCCTAAATAAAAGAATGCTCAGTGTATGTGTAAAGTTTAAATTCCACACAATTTGTTTTAGAGTCAACACAATATATTACATATTCCATGGTTCCAAGAAGAGTGCAGCATTCATTAAGGAAATACAGATGGTCTTCAGATAGCTAACAAGATTTCACACTCATTTCTCCCTGCTGTGAAACCTAAGAGAAAATAACAGCAACAATGAACTCACTATGGCTGAACCTCAAGCTCATTTCTGACAGAATACTATCAAAATTGTGAACTGGTGATAGCAGTTAAATTCCACTGAGTTTAACAGAGCTGAGCTATTTACAGCACTTCCAAATGTTGCTCTGTTCTCACCAATGGTATTTTTCTCATTTTAAGAAAAGCTGCTGTTTTTAAGGCAAAACTGATTCATGACAAGCCCTGGTTAGCCAGCAGCATTGTAGCTGTACTGCCCCAAGAGCACAGTGGTCTAAATCTTCAGACTCAGAGAATCATATTTTAGTCCTTGGCGATGGGAAAATACAACAATCTAGCACGTCAATCACAGAAACCCTACTTACATTGCTCCATCAGCTGCCCTATGCTCACGCAGTGTGGTGAGCAGAGGAGCATGCATAGATGAGGCATTGCCATCAAGAGTCTAACCCCCCTCTGCTGTACTGCTCTGCACAGCAAGGCTTAAACATGCCTGAAATTTGCATTCGGCATATTCATATCTTACAAAATTTGTGGAAAAGAACAGATAACAAGTATGTTTTGTAGGTCTGAATCCTCTTAGGAGTAATTGATCTCTCTGACAGTTTTGCTTGGCTAAATAACAAGAATTTCAGAATTTCTTTACACATGATTTCTGCCTGAAGTAAGGGAATATATGATGAATTATAGAATTATGAAATCTGAAATACAAACCATGAGCTGTTCATCAGGATTTATATTGGGAAAAAAGATTTACTTTAATTTGACACTCTTAAAAGCATGCTGCCTTCTACCTCCAGTACCCATGTCAACTTCTCTGTTATTCTAATGCACTCATTAGAAAAATGAGTAAAAAACTCACTCAAAAATGTCACTTGTTAAAGCAAAGTCTCATCATCACTGTGCTAAATTGATACAATAGGATGTAGCACTGGACCTACGTACAAGCACTCCACAACTTGACTTCACAACTGGCTTTGGGATACTTCTTCTCAATCAGTTTGGCCTTATTCATGCTCTTGAAATTGAGGAAATAGCTATTCAGGTTTTCACTGAAGAGCTCATAATTTGCCTCATTTTAGGACCTGCCCGATCCTTTGCAAACACTTTTGAGTTTGTGCTTGCACTTTGAACTGTCTGGATGCAATTCAGGTCTCATCCAGATGCAGCATAGCTTCATTAGGCAACACTGTGCTTTAAGCAAGGCTTGTTCTGAGCATGGTGCCTTCCATTAAAGGCTGGCTGGTATCCTTTTGGCTTAAAGAACAGGCAGAATGAGAAAAATATGCCTGTAAAAGAAAATGTAGGCACATTCATAGCTTAAGATGGTAAGTCAGGATGTCAGGCTCCATGCTTTCACTGATATTTTAAAATCCTCCCTGGGGCTCAAGATTAGGGCTGAAACTATCATGGAGAGCCTTATGTGTGCCAGTGTAGAACTTGCATTGCAGACAAGTTTCCTAAGAAAAAAAAAAAAGAAAAAAGAAAAGAAAAGAAAAAAAACAACGCAAAAACATGTATGTCTACTTGGTATATATCCTGTTCACGTACAGCAGTTGTCTCTGCAGTGGTGGGGAAGAAGTGTTCTAAGGCCAGGCTGATGGCCACATTTGAATTCATCCATATTCCTCACCCACAGTACCATTCTTGCAGTGGCTTTGCAGGACATTTCTCAGGAGCCAGCAGAATTTGCAAAATGTGGCACAGATTTATTTAGCATGCTGATGGACCTTGTGACTCTTGACTCCACCTTTGATTTATTTTGTCTGCCCTTCCAATCACATAACATGACTGACATGATTGCCGGGGAGACAAGCTACCCTTCCCAGAAGAGCTTCATCCTTACCTGATGCAAAACTGAACCACATTCAGGCTGTCCGCAGGAAAATTATGAGAGAATGGAGTGTACTTTGTATCATAGTACTCCTGAAACCACCAGCTGAGGGAAAATGTAAATGTATCTTAACTATTCTGAGGACTTCCCTGTGCTGGCTTAGTGTTGAGGCTAAAGATTAGAAAAATGGGATTATGCACACAGGCATGGAATGTTATACAGTCATGAAAAGTCACCAAGTAGAGGTATATGTTTTGAAGAGGATTAAAAAGCATGGATGGGAACTAAAGGAAGGCTTTTTCTGAGGGATTTTTTCCCCTTTGACTATTCTTCTTTGCATCTTTACATCTGCATTGAAAACAATCTGCTGCCATATCAATGGAATAGTTATGCACAACAAACACATACATTTGTGTTATGGGTCAAAGTTTTAGTGGATTTTTTTAATATATATTTGTATATACTCAAAAGCAAGTGTATTTTACTACAAGGAAGACAGAAGAAACAAACTCACCATAACTTTTAGATCTATATATTCATAAAATTCTTCACTCTTATAATGGATCATGTTTCCTGGCTCTTTTGCTCATTCTCACTGTGTCTCACATACCCATGCAAGAATACTTTATTTTAAACAGTATCAAAATTTCACTGTGAAACATACAAGGTTATTACATGTCTAAGGGTGTAAGTACCACTTTTGATCATTTTCTCCTTTTTTTTTTTTTTTCTCACTTCTTTTCTAATAACTGGTTCTGCTTGATGGAATATAAAGATTGTTATGTAAATGACACCCATAAATCTTCTTAAAGCCCTAAAAATCTTTGAAGCTTGCTTTCTTTTTCTTGGTATATCAGAACATGGTGTGACCTGAGTGATTGACTTTTAGTCTGATTACTTCTGTGGGCTTCCAACATTACTGTCACTAAAACTTTAGGCCTTACCATGCCAAACTGCAATCTCTTTACACATTGCTCTCTGATCTAGACATAAGAAGAAAAAACCTTTCAAAGAATGAAAAGTCCCATCACTTATGGTTATGTCAAATGGTCATGTTGTTAAAACTTTTCCTTTTCTCATCAGGCCATGAAAAGTATTGCGCCTTTGCTAAAAGAGAGTTGAGACACCGACTGAAGACAGAATTGCCATTGGAGAGCTGGTGCTTTCAAGTAAACCTGCCATGACTTCTAATTGTGGCTGAATGAAATCTACCTCAGTCTTTCCTGCTTATGAAGCTCTTCACTTAGCTAACAAAATACTTAATGATGCTCAGCACATTACAGTTTTTTTAGTCATTTGTCTTTTCACTCAAAACACACAGCTTCTTATTGCAGTAAAGTTTCTTCTGGAATCAGCCACAGTTTTACAGAGAAAAAAAACACAGTAGCTCCACTTCTAAAACAATCTTAACTTTTGGAATTTATCCACATATGTTAACATATAGCTATTAATATTATTATTAGGTTAATAAATGTGCAATTTTCTATTTCAAATTAGAACACATTAACTGGCAACAATATTATCGTGAGTGTCACTGCATACATGTTTTTCCCCTGTGATTTAATTCTGCTATTGTGACTTTGTTTAAATTTTTAAGGAACATCAAAATAGGTGACAAACAAATCTGCATCAAGAGAGTATGATGAATATAATTCTGACTTACAGCTCCTGAAACAGAAGTCTCCAAAAGCTACTTGAAATGCAAAACTTCCTGTAATTGTATGTAAAAGCTATCTCCTACACTACCTGTGGAAAAGCCACCAGAAGGCTATACAGCATTTTCAAGTGCATACTCTTCATTGCAAAACATTACACAGCATAAGACACAGTTGCAATACTGGCAGTAGCTGTACTGTCTTCTCAGAAATTATGTAGGCTGTCTCTTCGTCCCAGCAGATGGTATTTTTATGACCTGCAGCTCCTGCATTCAGGAAGCCTGGAAGACAAAATAGAAATGAAGCAAAATTAGGAATACAAGTCTTGAACTAAAGGTTTCCAAAAGACTGCAACATTAGTTTTATTTTAACACTAGAATTAACATTAGGAATTATGGAACGAAGTGCCCTGGTTTTCAGAGGTACTACTCTGTATTGGTAGTTGTCCTTAAGGTCCAGATTCATCTAGTAATTCTGCCAGTCATGTAGATGCCTTAGTGAGTATTAGAGAACTCAAGCAAAACAGCTTGAAGTGAAAAAATGTTAAGTGTTACTGCACAACAAGAGCTTGTATAAGAGCCTGAAAAAGCACATCACTTTCTGCTGCTCACTTATGATATGGCTGGGTTCCAGCAAGCATTTTTGGGATTACATGTCAACTCCATATAGTTTGGGCATTTCAGTGTTTGAAAACCAGATCAAATAGGATTATTTCACCTTCTCAGGCAAGGCTTTAATTGATCAAGAATACCAAAACATACACCTACCCTCACTGTTTTGCTTGTCTCAACCTATATGCCTAATCACATTTCATTTTTAAGTGATGGTTCGAAAATATAATATATGAAATAAAAATCTTTTTTCCAATATTCAGAGATGAGAAACTAAACTGTGTTGTGAGCTGAGCCGTGATAAACAGTAAAAGTCCTAAAATTAATAAGAGTTCCACATCTGTTAGTTCATTCTATGCTTGTTCATAGTATAATCCATATGACAAATGCCTTAACATAAATGTACAAGTACAGATACATCCTACTCCTCAGCTCTCTCTGTAATGCTGTAAATCTACAGCAACTCTTCAGACAGCAATTTCTTCAGACTTGTTTTCAGTGTAACTAAAGGATAAATGTGTCCACCTTGGATGAACTTTTGATATAGTCCTCCAAAAATTCACTCAGAAGATTGTGGACAGCCTCTGCTTTTAATCAGCTTGTGATAGATAGAATTAGGTGAACAAATAATCCCCAAATGCAATGACTTCCATAGAAACCATCATTCTGAATAATCCCAAACTACTTTTTGAGTAAACAAGTGTTTACGTTTAAAGGTCACGAAGTTATTTCAAAGAATTATTTCTATCACTGATGGTTAGAGGCGATTAGAACACTCTAGTTCTCACTCTAATGATTATTAAGATGTGGTATTATTTTTTCAACGTAGCATTCTTCAGTCCAACCTGTAAAGGCAGCAGAAATCAGTGGCTTTAGTAGCTTAGAATTTCAGAACAGAGAATAATTCAAATGGTTAAAAGCAAAGGAGAGGTCACACAACATGCTTGTTTTAACGTAAGAGCTGAGAGCTAGAAGAGTTTGGGATCAAACTCGTTTGGGATCAAAGAGTTTGGGCAAAATCAATTAATTATTGATCTATTCTGAGTGAAGTGTAAAGATTTGGTCTACCGTACTTGTTAGTTGCCAACATAAAAAAAATCAACCTTGTTTGACAGGAGAGCATTGAATGTGGAGTGGAGACTGCAGGATACAGCATTGAAAAAGTAAGGCATGAAAAAGAGAATTTCACTTTAAACTATTATATCCTTAACTCACTGATTCTATAGCCAAACACTTTGTATTTATGCATTCAGAATTGTTTAGGGATTGTTATTTCATTCTCTTTTTTTTTTCCTTTTTCTTTTCTTGAAACCAATATCTATACAAAGTTTAGCTTTCTTGCCCAGTACTGTACCTCCTTTCATGCTGTCAGCACAAAAATGATGACCTTCTCGTGAATTTGAATAGATGTCTTGATGAGCTACTCAAAGGATAATGAATAATATCATTCACATAGTTACTTCCATATACTGCAACAAAACTGGAAAAAAAATGCTCTGAAGATATGTACAAAGAAAAGATACAACAGAGAAAAATGCAAGATTTGAATGGAAAAAATAAGAAGACAACTATACTAAGGTAGAACTTCGGGGGTGATATATTATACATATTATTTCTAGCTACTTCTAGGAAACAACAGTCCTCTCTGGCCTTGGATTTCACAGTTACAGAAAGTAGAACATTTAATATCTAAGCTTGGAATTTCAGCTTCCAAGGATCAAGACACCTTAGGAGTACTGAGTTATATCACATAGATTTATGTTTGGATTTTCTGTATAGCTTACTTGTCCTCCATCTGTATATCTTGTTCAGGTTGCTGTAGATTTCAGAGAAAGGTGAGAATAATAACATGTTGCCTCAGAGGAACAGTGATGTACATCTTTACATTTCTGCTTCAAGGTTTTGGAAAAGTGCATTTCCAGTTTTCTTATGTCTTACCTTGTGTGTAGATTTCACCTGTGTGGAGCATTATGCAAGTGTCCTTATATGCAGAGCACAGATGAAACATAACATTTGTGCGTAGGTATAAAAAACAAGACAGTGAGCAGGAGGAAATCATACAAATTCCCAGATGCTGTGTTATAGACCTTTCAAAATCTGTTCATTAATTTTGATTTGAACAAAGTTAATGATTAAGTCTGTGCTATTTTATTAATTTTTGAGTTTTTATTCTGGACAAGAGAAGTCCAAACAGTCAAAGTGTTGATGAGTGATTGAATATTATCATCCTGAAAAATATCAATGATAGCTGGAGGTCTCAGAGTAGTTACTGCAGATACTCTTGTCATAAGCAAATTCCTACAGCAGCTAAATCACAGTGACAACTGAAAACAAAACAAAACTAGTTTTAAATCTCAACCCCAGAAACAACCTCTGCTTTCCAAAGTTAAGGTATGGTGATAGGCCAGCAGCCAGAATCTTATGTACATCTATTCTATTCTATATGAACATAAAGCAAAAATACCTTTCAAGAAAAAAAATGTACCTCTGCAAGAGAACAAAGAAGACCAAGCCACAAGCAAAGCAGTCAGGTGACACCCAAGCTCAACTACAATGCATCCTTAGGAGTAAGAAATCAGGCAAAGCTGGTAGGAGTCCTCCGTGGATGAGTAAGGAGAAAAGAGTTCGTGGAAAAACTCAAATGGAAGAAGAAACTTTGCAGAATATAGAAAATGAGTCTATCCATTTAAGGAAAATACAGGAATGCTGGCATGACATGACATGCAAGGATGCAACAAGGATGGGTAAGGCCCACTTGGAATTACATCTGCTGTGGGAGATCAAGGACAACAAAAAGGGCTTCTTTAAATAGGAAAATTAAGAGTGGGGAAAATGAGAGCCTGCTGCTGAATGAGTTGGGTGGCCTGGTAACAGAGAACACAGAGAAGATGAAATTACTGAAAGACTTCTTTGCTTCAGTCTCTACTGCTAAGACTAGTCCTCAAAAATCCTGGACCCTGGAGATAAGAGAGAGAGCAAAACCCACCATCAATGGTTTTGGGCTAGTTCAACCCAATTCTTGACTAATGATGTGGTGAAACCCTTGGGCCTATGTCTCAGGAGAAGGAGAAGGGGGAAAAAAGGGAAAAGGTAGAAAGATAGGCCTAAGAATACAACAGTGGCAACAAGATAAGGGAGAAAACTAATTTACTAAATATGATACTGGAATGTGAGATAACAATATAATACAATATAATTGGAATTCACTAATAAATTAAATAAAATGGGAGAGAGTGTGTCCAAAACTGAAGGCCTTACTCTAATGCTGAAGGCAAGATGACTAGGGAACACACGCTTCAGAGACAAACAGTGAAAGAAGGAGCAGTTTTATCTTTCCCACTAAACGGAAAATGCAAAATGGAAATGGAACAGATAAAGATTTCTGGGAGTTCTGGTTCTCTTGTGAGAACCAGGTACTGGGGAATATCAACAGTACACGGAACTGAAGCATTACCTCTGTAGTGCTCCCAGAGCACTACAGGATGTTACGATGTAGAGTACCGATAACAAAAAATCACAAAACCATGACACCTGCCTACACATTTTCCTGTATGACCTGCTTTAGCAAGGTGGTTGGACTACATAGTCTTCAGAGGTTCTTTCCAATCCCGACAGTTCTGTGATTCTGTGACATGGGTTGCTGAGGATGCTGGGTTGAATATGATGTGCTGCTCACAATAACTACTGCAGCACCCTGGAAAATCAACTTGTTTTGCTGCTGCCACGTAGGAGAGGCTGGAATATGAAGGTCACTTCTTGGTGCACTGATGTCTTGTAAAAGCTTCAAGTCCATGCTCTGCCTTTGCCATCCTTCTTTTAAGAACCAGAATGGTAAGCCAGTTGCACCAAGACTTCTTCCTTAGCTCTTCATCCCACTCTGTCTCTTCTACTTCTGTTGTTCTTTTGACTGGCCTCGGCCAGTCAAAACCTGAAGCATCCTTTTAGCGTAGCATATTAATTTTTGCCAACAATGATAAAGATTTCTGTTCTACCTCTGAGAAAACACTAACACGTGGTCATGAACTACCTCTATGTAACACAGCAATGAACTGTGCCCTGACCTTAAAGCATATTCTAAACCTCCTGTCTTCCAGCAGATGAGCTGAGTTTGAGCATATGTTTAATTGTCCTCTTTGATTGATCTAGACCAAACCTCTATCTCTGTCAGAACAGAAATATTTTGAAGAGAATATATATATATATCAAAAAA
>VXAB01006377.1:190488-348929 GCA_013399175.1 Odontophorus gujanensis
CCTGGCTATCATTAAACAAAACACCCCCCCCCCCACCCCCCCCCCCCCCCCCAAAAAAAAAAAAAAAAACACAAAAAAAATTTATAAGTTATTTATTTCATGAAATAGCAATACAATCGTGTATCATATTGCATTACAGTTAATTTCAAAATACATATAAGCAATGGCTTAGGTATCAAGGCTTTGCAAGAGGGCTATGGTATGGCGGGCTGGTAAAGCCTCAGCAGAAAGGCAAGGAAAGGCAAGGCAAGAAAAAGAAAGTTTGGAGCTGGAGAGAAACAAGACCTGTTTCATCCTCATACCAGCAGACTGACAGTTTATAAGAAGCACTGTGATTGTCATTATATCATGTGCCAACTTCCCTGTCTGCTCAGTCGTTTCTGATGTCAAACTCTTATTGTTTAGTGACATATAGGTGAACATGACTTTAAAGAATTTGGGCTTTGGATGTGATGGCAATTGCAGCTGATTTTGATCAGGGATCTGCAGCACCATTTCCCTGACTTGTTGTCTCTCTAGCCTTTACACTGGCATTTATGAAACCAAGAGCCAGTTCAGCATGCTGATCTAATTCAGACTATGCTTATGTAAGCTGTTACAAGGGGAAAACCAGCTATATAACGTAGTTATACGTGCATCTTCCAAGCATTTCAAGTGACACCACAGGGGAGTGTGGGAACTACATTACTGAGGAAAAAATAGGGCTCTGGCATCCCCTCTATGTCCAGTAATACACCAACGTAAACAGCTCCTGAGAGTGTGCTCCAGCACAGCTAAATACAGCAGAGAAAAAGAATATACAGCATGCAAAGGCACTATTTAGATATACAAGCAACTACGCTAAACAGTGTTCATGTCCACTGACCATGCTTGGAGAATATTTGCTTTCCATCATAGGTTTTATATTTAAGAGTATTTTATTCTTTTCCTGTAACTAACATAGCCTTGTTTCTGATCACACAACTGAAGCCTTCCCCTAAGAAATCCCTGAAATAGCTATGCTTTGTGCTCTATCTGCACAGTTAAAAGGTCTGCAGAAAACAGTAGCACACTTTGCCAGCCACATTTACAGTTACAGCAAAAAAGATTTTTCTTACATTTAAATTGAATTCCCTATTTTTCAGGTTTTGCCCATTACCTCTTGTTTTGCCCATGGACTCCATAATAAGAAAAGCCTGGCTTTATCTGCTCCCATTAGTGATTTACACACCATGATCATCTCTCCCCTGAGTCTTCTCCAAGATGAGTGTCATTCCTCTCTCAGCTTCTCCTCACAGAAGAGGTGCTCCAATCTCTTAATCCTCCTTCTGACCCTCTGCTGGACTCTCTTGTTGTTCTCTTGTACTGTGATGTCCAAACCATCCAGATCAGCACCCCATGTGTTTCAGCTGTGCTGAGTAGAGGGGAAGGGTCACCGACTTTTACCATTTGGCAGTGCAGAAGCTGTTGGCCTTCTTT
The DNA here is from genome assembly GCA_013399175.1 of Odontophorus gujanensis. NCBI lineage: Eukaryota > Metazoa > Chordata > Aves > Galliformes > Odontophoridae > Odontophorus > Odontophorus gujanensis. Next base: position 191,947 of record VXAB01006377.1, read on the forward strand.
GCTTTGTTCAGTTTGTCCACAAGGACCCCTAGATCCTTCTCTGCAGAGCTTTTTCCAGCAGGTCAGCCCCAGAGTGCCCCGGATTGTGGGTCCCTTCCCCCCTAGATGCAGAACTTTGCATTTCCCATCAAAGCATTAACATAAATAAATAAATAAATAAATAAAAAGTTAACATTGAAAGTCACTCACAAGGCTGCTCTACAACATGAGAGTGCACCCACCACCTGACCATGTGCAGAGAATTTCCAGTCTTTTATGTGTATGGACTTAGCTGGCAGGAGAAAAAAAATGGCTAACTCCACAAATACCTTCTCATTTCTTATTGAAAATACCAAAAAGGACAGGAAATTAGAAGAATGTACTAAAATATTTCCTATCCAGACTATAAACAAAGTCTGAGCTCTACTACCTCTTTAATGTAAACGTGAAGTGGAAAAAAAAAAACAAACAACAAAAAATCATGTGCCAAAAGCTAGTTTAGCTAGAGAGGTTAAAAAAAAATAAAAGAAAATAAGTACAAATCTATTAAAAAAAGAACAAAACACAACAACATACTGTATTTATTGATATTTCCAAGATTTCCCTTCCAATGGAAGCAAATTTAAAAACAAAAGAAGATTCAATTATGCTCTTGTTGCCCTTTTCTACGGTAAAAGGCAAAAGCAGAATCAAGGATCTGATTCAGTAAGTGCTATTAAACCCAACTAAAATGAGTTTTTCATTAGATGGAGTTTTAATTGCTTTACATAAAATAACAGAGAGGGAGGTGGAGCATGTCTTGATATCCATATGGGAAGGCAGAAACAGGAGAGTGGAAGAAATAGACATACAGGAATAAGGAAGATATGCTCTCTCATTCCCGTGGATAGGATCTGCAGACAGCTGTGTTCTCAGAAAAGGGACTCTAATTTTGATCCTATTCCCATCTGTGGTGCTTGATACGGGAATGATATACCCACAGCTTGCTGCTATAGAGATGTGTCCTATGCAAAGACAAAAGACAAGAAAATAGAGATAGAATAAAGCACCTTGGAGGATTTTTATTTTTATACTGATGCTTTTACAAAGAGCCTCAGAAACTCTCTCACCCTCAGAGGCTGAGACCATACCTGCTAAGCAGCTGCCACCCTCTTGGGCAGCTGGCATAAAAGGAGAGCAGGTGCCAAGCTGCCTTTTACCTCCTTTTCAGTAAAATTAAAGTGAAAATCATTATCTAGATAAGGTTAAGTGTTACTGAGCTTAATCAGCCTTTTTGACAGGCATGAGAAAGCTGTGTGACATTGCAGTAGAATGCTCTTGCTGTGATGAGCTGCTGCTCTTTCCCTCTCTCCTTCCCCAGGTTATGCCCAGCCACTGACCAGGACATGAAGTGAAATGCTTCATGCCCCACTCCTTGGCTTTGGAGATCCATGCAAAGCAAACTAAGATAACTGCATATGACAAGTTTCTAAGTGCTGTCCCAGGAACCTGAGTCCATCTTTCCATCCCTTTACAGGACCAGCATGCGGCCAGACCTCAGCTGGCCTGCACATGGCAGTATTTCATGGCTTTACGCCCAGTTCTTAGATGAGACAACGTGTAACGAAAGTGTGAATTTTGGAAAAAGTTTTACGTAGTGAATTCCTTCCTCATATATATCCTTTGGTGTCATTGACAATTATATTTTTTCATCCTTTCCTTCAGTGAAGAGCTTCTTTGGTGCACATTCTACTTGTTCCACTGCATGACATGATAGTTAATTACTATATTTCAGACTTAAAACTGTTAAGTTTAGTTACAGTTAGCTACAGAGGGTTGAAAGGGGAAGCCAAGAGAAGTGTCAAATAAGATTTTTCATCTGGATCAAAAAAACTAAAAATACAGACACTAGATGAAGGAATCAACTGATTTCTAATTATTCAGTGGCATTAGAGAGGTAATTTTTTTCTCTAAATTCCATAAGAATACACCATTTCTTTTACATGATACCTAAAAGTTTTGATTGAAACCACAACTGTGAAGATTTTCAAGATTTTTTCCTCCTTTCTTAAACCAAACCACAGAAAGCTACTAATGTCAGAAGTCTTAATCCCTTTAACTTAAGTCCTGGTCTGGCAGTCAAAACTGCAAATTGCAGTCCAGTTGGAAAAACAGAACTGTACACTGTACATTTTCTGGTGCAAGTGTTAAGCATTTTTATCTCTGCAGAGTAGCATTCTTGTTCATGTTACCATTCATTAAACACAAGCTGTAAGTGTTATTTGTTGACAGCAATAGTTATCATTATTTGACAGTGATTATCCTACAGCAAGACTCTTCAGACCTTTTTGGACACTTTCTCTATGATTATGCTGTTCTAATTTATTTATTTTTTTTTATTTGCAGTAGCTCATTTATCATTTCAATTGGGAGCTACCACAGAAGCTCAATATACCACCAAGGATAGCAAGCAAAAGGAAAACAATCATTCTTAATTGTTTGGTTCTTCATATCTTTCAAATATGAAAACATATATGTTCTCCATCAAGACTGATAGTTTCCTTTAATACTGTTTCATATGTGGCTGTGTTACTTTCAGGGTGTACTGACTAATTTTTTTTTTTGCTGAAGGAATATAGGGAAAGAATAAAGGTATGACTCTCAACATCTGAAAAATTCAGCACTTAAATAGTAGGAGGAAGACAAAGAAAAAGAACGCTGAGTTAATGGAGGAGGAAATAAGATGATCCAAGGGAGTTTGTGAGCTAGGTTGCTTCTTCACAAGGATTTTATAGTCCTTTGAGAATCATGTTATACTGCTAGAATATTATAAGCAAAAATTTGAATTTCTAATCCCTTAGAAAAGCATCTTTTCATTCCAAATCAATGCCAAAACACTGAGGTTTTTGCTCATCGAAAGTTCAAAAATACTCCCGTTCAGAAATAGCTAAATATTTTGTTATGAGTTACTTGGACATTAAACTGGATTATCTGTCATCCCACATGGTCTCATAGGAGCTGTATCATAATCTACTTCTTCATAAGCAGTGCTCAGTGTCAGAATTTCAGCTTTCACAACATACTGACACTGATGAATCTTCACATGTTTCAATCAGAAGGCTACTATACGACATGAGAGTTATAACCCATCTGGTCAACATAGATTACAGCAGAATTCTAAGCAACTAATCTGCAGATGTTATAAAACTCTTCAGTGACAGAAGGATATTCAGGTTAATACTGAACTGAAGACAACACTTCAAGTTTGGCTAAAAGGGGGGTTTAAGTGCTCCTTATGGATTAAAAAAAAATAAAAAAGAAGTAGTAATATAAAAACATGGTTTTACATAAAATGTTGGTGTCTCTATATAAAAGAAACAAAATATAAATTGCTTGGCCAGCTGTAGTCAGGTACTGCAACAAGCTGCCCAAGGCAGTATTTGAGTCACCAACCCTGGAGGTGTTGAAGAAATATTTAGATATTGTACCAAGTGACATGGTTTAGTGGGGAAATACCGGTGGTAGATGGACAGTTGGAATGGATGATCTTTGAGGTGTTTTCCAACCTTGGTGATTCTATGATTCTTTGAATAGAAAATTGCTGTGAAAAATTAAAGAATTTGTTTTCCTCTGTTCTGAGAGGAAATAATTGTGTAGATCTCTGCTTGAGGCACTGCCTCTGAAAGGCAAAAGAAAAAAAAAATGGAAGTAATTAGGTGGAACATTAAAGAAAGTCAGATGGCAGAATGTAGAGCAACAAGGATGGAGTATTCTGATGCTTGATAAATGTAACTGCGATGATCTATTATTTCAGGCTACATTACTGACTGATTTAAAGTAGATAATTTACCTCAGCAGTCAGTTTATCTGGGCAGTCACTTTATCTGAGCCATGCTGAATCACATCAGCAAAGAACTATTATGTATCAAAGCACAGTAAAACTGAGTATACGTGACCAAGGGTCACTGAGGTGTTCCTTGATGCTTTTTCCCCAATTAAGAAAAAAGGCTAAGAAAGAGTATTGTCTTATCAGTGCAATATGAATGTTAGAGATGAGAGAGCTTTTTATGCTATTTCATACATCTCTTACATATTTGCATTTTCAGCATCAGGGATCTTTCTCACAAGTGAGATGATCCCTGGAAAAAAATACATTAGCTATCTTTTAATTATAAAATAGCATATTTTCTAGGCTACATCTGTTTATGATTTTTGTTTGTTTGTTTGCTTGTTTGCTTGTTTTTGGGTCTGTTTTTTCCTTTGCTTTCATTTTGGAAAACATGCAGGAGAACATAAGAGTCATGTCTCCCATTACAATGCATTCTGTTTTCAGGAACTTAATCCTCCACTGTATCATGATTTGTGTATGATGTAATAATGTAACTCATTTTAATCACCCCTTCTGTTCTTAGAAAAAGGTTGAAACAAGAGGCAGCTAAGAACTAAAGTATGAAATCAGTGTCACCTGGTGTGGCTAGAAGAAAAACAGGTCCAGATTTCCTTTTGACTGATACTACAAGTTTGGCTGAGAAAGACAACTACAAAGGTATAATAGAGCTGTTAAGAATTGACTGCTAGAATTATGATAAAAAAATTAGCAGTTTGTTATCGATGAATTAAGATTCATCCAATTGACAGATCCCAAAAAGTTTTCATCAGTGGAGGCCACCATCAAGTAGAACAGCAGAAAAAAGCTTTCTCTAAAATAGCTGTCTCTGAAAATAGCCATTTAAAAAGCACAGACATTCTGTTTTAGAAATTGTTACAAAACGAGAACTTCCCACCAGAGAAATCTTCCTCCCTCTCACCCAGAGAATATTTGACTAGACATATAATGCAAAGAGGAGGTACTAAGACCTGTCTAAGAATGACTATAGTGTAGTAAAAATTTCATTTGGATGGTAAGTGATCTGGGTTCAAATCCAGTTCTAATTTTGACCAGGTGAGGTACAGTTGATTTTCTTCATAGGAACTTGTATAGTAGTATGCTTTGGAACTGCAATTAAAACTCTTAATAACACAGCAATGTTTCAGCTGATGAAGAGCAGCATGTACACTGCTCTGGTTGCACATCAAGGACTTGCTGTTTCTCAGACTGCCCTGCCAGCAAGGAGCTTTGGGGCACAAGAAATAGGGAAGGGACAAGCCCAGGACAGCTGACCCAGACTGACCAGAGGAATATCCCATGCTCAGCAATAAGAGCTGGGTAAAGAATTGGAGAGGGGAACATTCAAAGTGATAGCTTTTGTCTCCCGAAGTAACAGTTACATATGACGAACCCTGCTTTCCTGGAAGTGGCTGAATATCTGCTCATTGACAGGAAGTAGTGTGTTTCTTGTTTTGCTTTGCTTGCTAGCAAAGCTTTTGCTTTCCCTAGTGTACTGTCTTTACCTCAGCACACAATTTCTTGCACTTCTACCTTTCCAATTCTCTCCCCCATCTTGCTGTGAGGGGAATGAACAAGAAGCTGCGTGGGACTCAGCTACCTACTGGGTAGAAATCACAGTAGGCTGAAAAAGGCTAACTAGCACTTGGATTATCCAAATTCCTAAGACATTTGTTTCTCAATATTCCAAAAGAGTATTCTGTAATCTTGTTTTGTTTGTTTGTTTGTTTTTGGTTGTGGGGTTTTTTTTTTTTTTTACGCATTCCTTAATCTGAGAAATCCCTTTGCAAAATTCTCATTAAAAACAGTACAATCCTATGGAAGTTTATTAATTCCAATGTATAGATAAACTCTGGTGAAAAAGATCTTTAAACACACTGGCCCAGGCCTGTTTTCTATTGAACTTCTAGAGGGACTGACAGTATAGCTCACACTACTCGGTATCTTCTTCAACTGTATGGAAATAATATAAAACTACATCTAATAAAATCATACCAAATTATGCAAAGATAAGTGGAATGCTAAATAATTATGAACACCACTGTACTTGGTAAATTTCTTGTTAAATTGAGACAATTCTGGCAGGGTACTTTTAAAACACTAAAATGCTTAGGAGGTACAAAACATACAGGACAAAATGAGGGAATATTTTATGGACAGGGTAGCAGGATTTGTGACCCCAATTGTATGATTCAGTTGCTCTGATAAAGAGTAAAGGCAGATGGTAGGTGACCATTTCAGGCTGTATGTTTCTTAATGATGGTAATTACTAAAGATCTCTCAAATCTAAAAGAAAAAGCCAGTCACATTCAAAGTGGAAAAAGTCTTATACTTTAGTTATCTAAACACCAAGAAAATAGTGAATTCATCCTCCCTCGACCTCCCCAAGAGAAAAACTGATTCAATCAAAGAATTTCCACAGTTTTCTTAGTTAACTTTGCTTCCATGCTCATGACATCATCTTTGATTGCAATCCTGAAACCTAGGAATCACTGTTATAATTTAAAACAAGCTACTGAAACATATCTGGCAAGATCAAATGTATTAGTTTGTAAAGTACTTCTTTGAAGCATGTCAGATGTGTCAAATATATAATGTGCTTGAACAGACAGCTCGAGTGACAAGTGTAGCACCTCAAGCTGCTCCACAGGACAGGTACTTTCCTATTACTGATATGCATAGTTCTGCCAGAGTTGTGCCATATATTAAACACATATTGTGGATCAGCCTTATGCTAAAGAAACAGACCACTGAAGACAATCACATAGTTCCACACACTCCAACACTGAGGAACCCTCATTTGCCATGGATTTTTTGCCTGTGTCAAAGACTTTGGTAGATAAAAAATGCTACCTTCAGCTGGAAAGTGAGCCTCCTGCCCAAGTGGATTGTCCAGTTGCTCCATCACATGATCTCCCAATGACATTTTGGCTTCAGGTTCTGCATATCATGGAATTATAGATTCACCAAGGTTGGAAAAGACCTACAAGATCTTTCAGTCCAGTCATCCAAATATCACCAGTATTTCCCACTAAATCATATCCTTCAGTACAACATATAAACAAATTTCTTGAACATCTCCAGGGACGGTGATTTCCCCCCCCCCCTGGGCAGCCTGTTCCAGCACCTGACCACTCTTTTGGAGAAGTTTTTCATAAAATCCAACCTGAATCTCCATTGATGCAACTTGAGGCCACTTCCTTTAGTCCTATTGCTGGTTATACAGGAGAAAAGAACAATCCCCTCCTCACCTCACCCTCCCTTCAGGGAGCTGTAGAAAGCAATAAGGCCTTCCCTGAGCCTCTCCAGATTGAATAATCGGATTTCCCTCAACCACTCCTCAAAGTACAATTTCTTTATTTGTCCTCTTTCATGAAACTGGAGAACTAGCCTACAGTCTAGTTAAGCAAATTTTAACCCTGACATTTGCTCCTTAGTTTTAGGTACCAATTGATGCCATTTAAATGCCTAAGCCTAATACCAAGTGAATGAAAAGAAGTTGGCATCTCTGAGTGCTTTACAGAAACATTTACTGTACAATTAATTTTCATTCCTGAACCACGATCATCAAGACCTCCCCTTACAGAGATCTCTGAAGGCACCTACTCCTCTGCCTTTACTCTGCAAGAAATTCAGCCAGTTGCTTTAAAATCAATGCTTTACTAGTAGTGAAAAGATAAAAACCTGGGTCTTTAGACTTCACTCTAAGGGATAGTCATCACCAAGTGTGTGAAAAGAGGTATCATCAGAAAAGAACAGACCTCCCAAAAGCTATATTAACACACAAGCAAGCATGTATAATCCGAAGTCTTTTATCCACAAAAAAAAAAAAAAAAGGTATTCAATTTTCCCTTTTTTTAATCTATAAAGGAGAAAGCTGAGATAATTCAGTGTAAGTTGAGATAGCTGACATGCACATTTCAAATAAGTTTTGGTTTTGAGATATCAGAATTTTCAATTTTAAAGAAATTTGAATAAAAGGTTTTCCTAACCTCAAGATGAACTTTTATTGTAGAATTTCTTATTTATATCTTTCTCTGGCCTTGGAACAGTGCTTTATAAATAGCAACACCACTTCATTACATTTTTCTAGGTATACATCACTACTTATTGTTATGGCTGAGATGACGCTACAGCTGGCTGAACAATCCAGTCAAGAGTCACTGGGCTGGCCTTAAATAGATCAGTAGAATTGCTGGCAGCAAAGCCTGGGTGCTGAGAACCTGTAGATCTGTTATACATACATTTCTTATTATTGTAAAGCTCCACTTTTTCTGCTGGTGTACTGGGGCTACCTGCAAGTTAGGATTTGAGTTGGACTTTTTTACCTCTCCCCATATGACAACCAAAAGTACTTCTTCCTGAAGTTTTGCTGTTCTTTCCAGTACACTAATATATGAGGGTTATTTTCTCTGTTATTCCTTTGTCTTATTTCTTGTCTTCTTTTAGTTTGATGCACTTGTTCCACACTGATGGTTATTTTACTTCAGTGCACTCCATGAAATTCAATACAAGACATCTTTATAGAGATAAAGCTTCTCCTCTCATAAATCTCCACAGTAAGCTGGATTCACACACTGCACAAAAGATTTGGCCTTTGATTACAGATTCCTTTCTCCAAAGTCATGTGGAAAAGGAAAAATTCTTAACTGTGCAAGTTTTAAGAACATCTTTTGATCTGAAATCATTCTCTAGAGTCACGGAACTCATCAAATTGCTCTCTCCTGCGTTTATCTAAAACTTCTAACAGCAGTGTCTGTTTGTTTTTCCTCTCATTAAGAATTTTTAAAGATACCATCTCTATTTTTTTTTTAATCTTTGTCATGAGGAATTTTGTGTACAAGCTCAGATCTTGCATCCATTGCATTTTTGTATAAATATTTGGTGGTTCAGCCTGAAGCTGTGATTTCTTTCTCAGGACTGTGGTGTTCCACTGTTAATGACAGTGTTTTCCCCAGCATGATTTTCACAAAACTGACTATTGCTACCATTTTTCTTATATCACATGTTAAACAACAGTGGGTTTTTTTTGTTTTGTTTTGTTTTTCTTTTTTTTCCTGATGGAATACCATATTTTAAGACTTGGATAACTTTGCTATTGTAACCAGCAATCTAGCCGCATGCTGACTTCTCTGTTCCCCTTTCAACTGTTTTCACTTGCAGTTGGACACTTTCTCTCTCTAAGAATTTTCCACATTTTTTAACTCATGTAAAGCTCTCTAAAGGGAAGTAAGCACAGTAAAATGTACCTAATTTGAAATTTTTTTTTGTTAAGAGAAAATAATTTTTAAGATTTCTTCATGGAGCAGACCAGTCAGCGTTGCCAGTGTTCTGTCAGCTTGGCTGTCCTTACTGACCAATAATTTAGTAATTTCTTGCATGTTGTATGACCTCTGTAGCAGCAGCTGAATAGCAGCTGATAGGGGGGAAATCTATCTAACCTTCCTGGAAATGCCACAAACTAATTAGTGACAGTGAATCTCTGTAATAAGATGTCTGTGAAATTTACGATGTGAGGATATACAAAGAATTAGTCTCTCAATATCATTTAGAGCTGGCATGTCCAGTACATGGCCCAGTGAAAAACGTGCAGCTATGCTTTCCATTGTGATAAAGAAATTCAAGAATAAGTTTCAAGATAGCAAAAAAATGAATTTTGAGGGAAACTTGCAACTCATTTTCAGTCAACATAAATACATGACCTGCAAATTTTCAAATGGGATCATTGAGTTGCAATCAGGTACTCATCTCAAAAATCTGGTCATGTCTCTCTACTGGAGTTTCGTAAGCCCTATCTTAGCAGAGAGAAATACCCCTCCTTTCACAGTCACACATCATTCATGTCATTGCTTTTGACAGTATGCACATTTGTGAACAGCTGTCTTCAAGGATGAAGCACAGGATGAGTAAAATTTCATCAAAAATCTCTGACGAACACCTTGAGAGCTAAGAATTGCAACCATTGTCATCAAACCAGTCTGATGTGTTAGTTTCACAAAATCAAGGTAACATATCCCACTGGTTTTATGTTTTTGATGCTGTATTTTTTGTTTGTTTGTTTTAATAAAAATATTATACATTAAATTGTTTTGTTACTTATATGCATTAAATATATTATATAGTCTATGGGTCTGCTCTGAAAGTAATACCTCCTATTTTATGATGTTGGCCCATGATATCAGAGGTGGATTTTGGTGGTATTGCAGTAGAGATTGAATCTTCCTGCCAATATTCCACTACATATTGTTGTCATGTGGCAGATGGCAGCAGAGGGGCGGTCTGACACAGTGGTGTCTGATCTGAAAGTATGTATGAAGCAAACGTGTGGAACTGAATTCCTCCATGTGGAAAAAAAAATGTACCCATTGGCATTCATTGACACTTGCTGAATATTTATGGAGACCAAACAGTGGCTGTGAAACTGTGAACACAGTGAGTTGGTGGGTGGTGTGTTTCAGCAGAGGTGACCATGAAAGTGGGTCACCTATGCATGTAGGCTCTTGTTCATCACTGGTGAAAATACATAGCTAATGGTGGTGGCTATATCGAAAAATGGTGTCTTGTGGCTGGAAATTTGCTCTGTCAAGCAGTGTTACAGGTGGTTCCATGGAAATAAACAGGAGGCATTACTTTTGGAGCAACCCACATATATGTTACCGAAGGCAATTCATCTCCACTCAGTGTAGCCAAAAGGTTGGACACCAATGATTTAAAAGACCTATAACTTATCTTGTTGTCTCTGCATTTGAGATACTGATATTATAGATCAATTCATAAAACAACTCTAAATTGCAAAACTAGAAGAAGACATGAAAAAAGCAATTATTTATGATTACAGCAAACACTGTAAGGTTGTTATGTGTGAGGTAATTAATTACTATATGAGAGTCTGAAACTTGCATGACTGTTTGAAACTGCCAACATTTTGAACTTTTATTATTTGTAATGTTAACTAATAATTCCAGTATACCTCAAGGCTCTATAAATAAGTGCACAGCATCTTCACTGCTTTCTCAATTCCTATCCCAAACCAACAAAACAAAGTATACCTCAGATACTGAAGAAAATAATCAGCAAGCATAAGTGATTAGCAGTTTAAAAACACAATAGTACTGCAAGGAAGTGACAGGAGTCAAAGTACTGAGCTGCTAAGAACTGCCCTGGAACAGAGTTGTTTTTTCTGTTTGTTTGTTTTGTTTTTTGTTTTTTTCAAAGGCAGAATCTATTTTGAGCTCAGAAAATTGTACTCACAGTTAGGGGGAATGTGAAGCTCCCACTGGCAATCAATGTTTCACTGAATGCAACAAGGAGTCATATATGCAAATCCCTGCTTCAGCCTGTCTGTATCCTTTCTCAAACCGATGCTGCTCACTTGGGAATATGTCTGCGAGGTGGTAACATGCATCTTTAAATTGTTCATCAAACTTTGAAAAGAGTGACGCAGCAAGTCAGCCTCTCAGTTGGGATGAGCCAACTGAGACCTGAGAAACTGAGATCCCATTTTCAAACTAATGGCTCAGATCTCTGAGAACCTGTCAAGTTCAGAAGTTAAAAAATGTTGCACTTATTTTCAATACTTATAACTTCAATCACTGTCTTGTTTGAAGACGTGCAGAGCAGAGGGAATGGCAAGACCTTCCCCAGTCTCTTTTCTTTCTGTTTGTGTTTTCTTTAGATTTGCTCGAGTATGATACTGTTTGTTCCATAAGTAAAATCACAGTGATAATCTGTGTTCAACAATGACCACCAGACTTACTAGCAGTGGTGACAGAATCAGAACCTGAGTTACACATTTTAAGAAAAAAAGATCGATATGTATGTTTCATTCTGTTCCTCTTCACACCATTTTTTTATCATAAAATTGTCATATCATATGTCATTCCTTAAAAATATTGCTTTTTGCCTCTGGCAACCCACAGATCATGTGCACTGCTAATGATATTTCTTTCTTCTTTTCCTTCTTTCAGAAGTAAACTTTCTGTCTGATATCTTCTCCCCAGGAGAAATTATCTTTCGACAAGTGCAGTATGTATTTAATCTCATAACTGAGATGGTTTTCTCCTATCATTCAACTCGCCCATGACTGACTTTCCACTTTGTTCCCTTGATTTTTGTGTTGTTTAGGACTTCTAATAGTTTACAGTAGCTATTAGGACTTGCATAAGTAATGTAAATTACATCCAAATCTTCCCGCCTAGCATTTTCTGTTTCCTGTTGGCAGGTTTTCAGAGACAAACAGCTATCAGGAAACTCTGTACAAAGAGACTGAAGTGTAATTCAAGTTGTCAGAACCTGCATCTTTATCCTTATAAACTTGCAGTCTCAAGGAGAATCCTACCACTGTCTGAATTTGGAGGGCTTTGTGCTGAAACATAATGATAGAATCATAGGGATTGGAAGGGACCTCAAGAGATCATCGAGTCCAACCCCCCTGCCAAAGCAGGTTCCCTACACCAGGTCACACAGGTAGGCGTCCAGGTGGGTCTTGAATATCTCCAGAGAAGAAGATTCCACAGCTCCCCTGTTCAGCCTGAGCCAGTGCTCCATCACCCTCACCATAAGGAAGTTCTTGTGCACATTCGTGCGGAACCTCCTGTACTGCAGTTTCTGTTCGTTCCCCCTTGTCCTGTCTCCACACACTTCCAAAAAGAGCCTGGCCTCGCCACTTTGTCCCCCACACCTCAGATATTTATAAACCTGGATCAGGTCTCCTCTCAGTCTTCTTTTCTCCAGGCTAAAGAGACTCAGTTCACTTAGCCTTTCTTCATAGAGGAGATCCTCCAGGCCCTTCACCATCTTTGTGGCCCTGCGCTGGACTCTTTCCAGGAGATCCCTGTCTTTTTTATACTGGGGAGCCCAGAACTGGACACAGCACTCCAGATGAGGCCTCACCAGAGTCTGGTGAGAAAGAAAAAAAGAAGAAAAAGGAAAAAAAAAAAAAGAAAAAAAAAGAAAAAAAAGAAAAAGAGCCTGGTTTTGGCTTTTTTGCACCCTCCCTTTAGGTCTTTCTGCACAGTCCCAGCTCTCTCAGCTTTCTCCCATAGGAAAGATGCTCCATTTCTTTAATCATTTCAGTGGTCTTACACTGGACTCTCTCCAGCAGCCCCATGTCTCTTTTGCACTGGGAAGCCAAGAAATGAACACTGCACTCCAAGCATGACCACCAGAGCCAAAGGCATCGTGTTTATTAGAATTGCATTTACATAATAGCCAGGACCCTTCAGATAATTAGTTAACTCTAATTGAATTAGCAACCTTTATTAAACTGCAGGCCTTTTCATGTTTCTCAGGGCAAATAAAGAAGTGGTAGACATCCGTAACTTTAGTCCTCACCACCTCATCTGTGTGAAGTACACTGAACCCTCAAGCAGATATTTGGTTTACATTCATTTAGCAACAGGAAATATAAAGGCAGTGCAAATGAGGCAGGAGTAAACATTTTTATTTATTGGTCTTGTGCTCTTGATTAGAATTACCTTAATGCATGCAAAGAAGGTCATGAATCCAGCTGTCTATTTTGGCTACCAAATCATTCCTCATAGCTGAACAAGTCATTTTCTGCAATGGCTACCAACAAGAGTTTCTTTTACAACATACCAGAATTAAAGGATATGTAAAGCTCATCGAATTGGATGGAATTTGCAGCTCAGGAAGATTCCAGCATAAGCAATTGAGAAAAGGCACAAAGAAGGATCAATCTACAGTAATTTTGTCTTTAGTCATAAACTACTAGATAGTGGAAGCAGGACTCCAGCTAATTTGTTCTTTGTTTACCCACTGTTAACTTTTATTGTGAGCTGCACCTTTCAGATCCTCAAAGTTTTCAACATGCAAGGAGTGATACAGATATTCTGGCATGAACTGGTTCAGCCAGGTTACTAGCCTATGAACAGCCTGGCCAGGATTCAGGAAAGAAGTGAAACAAAGCTTTGTTGATGAAACTAAAGAAAGTAAACAGAAGAATTTCAATTTAAGAGAGGACCTGTGGTAAAATTAATGAAATTTGGGGAATCTGAAAGACTTTTTGCACATACTAGAAAACTCTCTTTTCTTGCAAATATTTAACATTCAAATCCATGCCTAATATTTTATTCTTTGAAGTATTTGTGACCTTCTTTAATTTACATATAGATGTAGTAGAAGTAATAATTTTTAATATTTAACAAGCTGTGTTCAAACTGATTGGATTTTTGAATACCAGGAAAGCAGCTTTTCCTCATTATAAGCTTCAAATATCAGAGGAGCAGAGCCACGTACCAAGGTCTGGCAGAAGAATTTCAGTGTTTATATTTATCATTTCCAAATAGAAATGTACTCTAACTCTTCCCAAGCCCCATCCTCACCAGTACCACTCCAGCTTAATGCCCATGTTGAATAATATAATTAGGAAATAAAATTCCTGTGTTTTCTCTAGGGAATATAAAGTGTTAGGTACTTAAAAATGCTTATAAAAAATAAAGCACTAAGGAAAAACAGCTCATCAGTTGTCGTTACAAGTGAATTAATCTTCTTTATTGCCATCTATAACTACTGTTAATGCATTAGTGTTTCACACATTGAGCTCATAAATGGGAAAATATAAATCACAAAAATAACCAGCACTTTCCAGCCACCTCATAACACAAAAGCTTGGTGTGTCTGTACAACACCTTATAAAAAATGTGAGCCCTTTCATATCCTACAGGGCTGAGATCTATATAAGTTTATTTGGTGCAGGCAGCTGACTGTAGGAAGACTTCTTATTAAATTCAGTTCTCAAAGGACAGATTCTTTAGTGTTCATAAGACATTTGGCATCAAATGCAGACCTCCTTGCTCCTCTACTCATGGTATGAACCTGAGAAGAATTCTCAGGTTGGTACTACACAGGTGCAAAGAACACAGTTTTCCTGTGTGCAGAGGGACACATCTCAGTCTTCCAGCAATGCCATATATCTGTGGTGTAATTATATGTTCATCCAAGACCTTGCCCTCCTTCTGCCTATTGCACATCTTGGAGTTTCATCCTATTCCCACATATCCTCATAGAGAATTTCCCTCTCCTTGGAAATTCTCAGGAACTCCTTTCTAGTGGCCTATTTTTGGGTTTGTGCAGTTGATGAATAAGATAGGTGAAGCAGTCAAAGTTATGGATTTCCATTTCTGCTATAAGAAATATGCCAAAGGTCTGGAAGGCATGAGAAATGAAACCAGAACTAGGATCTACTGAGTGTATTTCATATATAACTGCAGTAACAGAGCTCACACCAAACTTCTTCACTCGGTTAACCACACCAATGTCGGTTTCTAATGGATGTTTTGATGGTTTTTCTCTGACCTCTCAGCAATTAAAAGGCTTTGTAGCATATGATCTTTGATAGTATATAATTTCCCTGAGTTGAATTTTACCTTTGGAGACATGCTATCCTGGCACTCCTCTACACACCAAAGTAATCATTGCATATATGCTCATAGATAGGCACAATCAAATAGCTAAAGTTGCTTTTTTCAGGCAGGATGTTTCCAGTGAGTAGTTAATGAAAACACTCCACATGCAGATAATAACAGCAAGTGAATACAAGCAGCCTAGTTGAATGTAATTGTGATCCATCTTCACTAAAATCCCTGTTTGCACGGCAACACGACATGACACAGTCCCGCAGCAGGTCAGAACTCAAAACATGTCTCTAAAAATGAAGGAAAAAAAAAAAAAAAGGAATGCCTTGTATAATCTGATATAATTTCCACATGGGGCATTTTGTGGCTTTCCATTCCAGTGCAGCAATTAAACCAGAGATTGCTAGAACCAAGTTATGTGGCACAGATTTGGAGCACATGCAGATGAAAAACAGCTTATGTGGCTTTTGGATAACATGAATAACTTCTAAACTGCAGAATATTATCATGAAAAGCTTGGTACATTAAAAGACTATTTAAAATAGGAATTAACAGGACATATCTTTTATTATTCAAATGTCACCTGATTTTATTCACTTCTTTCTATGTATCCAATTAAAATAATAAGAGCAATTAATATTAATCAGATAAAAGATTTAAATAATTCAATCAAATATATCCTCCAAATTTTTCTTCCCCCTAGTAAGTTCATTATATTGAAAGTGTTCTAGTTGAAGAGCACAAGAATCATTTTGCATATAACCTTTGTCTCACTTAAATGGCAGGAAAAAATGACTTTTTAATAATAAATAAAACATCATTACCATTCACAGATGTGCAAGAAACAACAATCAGTCATTCATGTTATTATGCAAATCATATTATTTCATCTCTATTTATATTTTAATCGTCCAAAAACAACTATAACCATGTAGCATACTGAGTACTCAGCATACTGGACACAGGACATTGCAATTTCATCACAACTTGTGGTCATAAACTAACAACAAAGATAATAAATTCTTGATTGCTAGCTTCTACTGTTGGCTTCTACTATTTCATTCACTTTAGTGTCATTCTAATACATAATTGCAAAGCAGGTATAGAAGCCCGAGCATACGTAAAAAAAACAACAACCCATACTGGAAGACTGGTTTAGAGGCATGCTGCTGATTTCAGCAAAGTAGAATGGCTTCATTCACACTTGAAATGAGCAAGGATATGAGGAAAATAATGAAACCAAGATTGCTTTGAGAAATCATTCAAACTGGGTAGCTTAGAAATGGCTATCATGTGGGTTAACAGACTCTAAACAGATGTAAGAGGAAATGGCCTGATCGGCTTTGGAGATCAGTTAGTGTTGGTTTCAATCAGCTCTTCAGGGATGATCAGGTAGATAAAGTGAACAGAATGGTAATTTGAAAATGATCTTGAATGGAGTTGTGAAAACCAATGAGTTAGAAGGTATGTCACAAAGAGACCCAAAGAGATTAGAAATCTGAGCCAAGAGGAGTGAAAATGAGTTTCCTCTTCAGAAAAAAAAGCAACTAATATACCTGGGGAAATCCAATTAAAAACAGATACAAAAATACTCATTCTAGTGTATAAGTCTGTGTTGGATAAATGATACAGAAATCTCACGGGTGAAAGCTGACAGTGACAGAGACAGGGGTTGGCAATGTGATGTGGCTGCAAAACAGACACAGCTTAGGGCTGCATCCACAAATGCAACACATTATGGAACAAGATGTCATGGAGTTTTCTGTCTGCATGTGGTGTACCTCATGGTTGTCTCCTAGGATACTATAATAAAAGAGATGCTAAGAAATCTGAAAGAGTTTGTAGAAATGTAAGATTATTTGCAATTAAATTAAAGATTTATAAAACAGAAAACTGTAAAGATCTTTGGTAGGTTTGAGTTTAAATGGCCATGTGCAGTGTTTCTTTCATTTTTATGGGAGTAATTTCATCTAGGGGAATTACACACAGAATCTAACAACAGTAGGTGACAATACTCCTACATGCAAGGTCTTTTTTTATGACCATTCTACAATTGTTTTTAGTAACAGAAGTAATTCATGAACTTTTCCTGTGAAATAACTCTGTAAGTAGCAAAAATTACCATTGCACAAATGTATGCATGCTAATATGCATATCAGAAACAGGCAATGCATAGTTCTTGAGTAGAAGAAAATAGGAACTTACTGTATAGCGTTGTGACAAAAAGATTTCTACACACATTCTCTGCAAACTTAGCCTTTGAAGGGGAAGTATATTTTTAATAGGTACATGTTTGTTGAATATTTATTACCTGAAACCTTGGGGACTCTAATTCTACAAATAAGATCTAATTAATATTTCAGTGACAAATTAATGAGTACATATTACTATATGAACATTGTTCATGTTATAATTGTTTCCGTATTTAGAAATGATGCAGTTACGTAAGTTTTGATTACTAACCCTTTTGTATTAACTGAAATGACAGAATACAGGTAATTCAAATCTATATTGGTGTACTGATCTTTTGGAAAAGCTGAAGATCAAAACAGAACATAGAGAAAGCTGAATTTCATGTTTGTCACTATAACTGAAATTATAATAGTAATATGTACAAAAACCTTATCACAAATATTCTTCAACAAATTAAAATAAAGAAGAAAGTTTTCTTGAGTGCAGCTATTGCTAATCAAAAGCAGCTTAAGTTTTTCTCTCAGGGCACTGCATGGAATTCATACTTTGATATCAAGTGAATGAATGTGCCACAGAGATATGGAATTTTCGTTAAAATGTTGAAACGTTTTATAGGGTGAAACAATATGCAGTTGTAGCTTGCTTCCCTGAACAACGTTTCAACACTAACAGGTATTCACTGTGTTACATCCATTTTGTGATGATATCACAACTAATACTTAAAGTATCACTGAAAATGATCTCTTGCTGAAAACTTCCAATTCTCCTAATTGTTTTTCAACTTCTTAAACCATCTTACAAACAAAGGACATCTTGAGACTCATGGACTCATATATGCACTTCTGGTCAGGTTATATTTGATTTTCATTTGAGAATCCTTACATAAGATGATTTGGAGATATAATGTGAGGGAAAAATACACAGCATTCCCAGTTTTCAGTTGTCAAAACTCAGGTGGTTTTTTTTCTCAGCCTAAGATAGATTTCTTCAGGCACATGTTGAAATATTTTGCTGCATTTTCCTGAAACTCCTAAAAAAGAAAATCAGCTCTGTCATATAATTGATGAGATATTACACGCAATGTATAGTATCTCCAAAAACTTCCATAATTCAGAAAACCTACCTGCTTGCTCAAAATAACAATCTCTGGCAGGAATTAAACACCGCTTGGGAGGAATAGAATGCAAGAAAACATGCAGGTATCTCAACAAGTCATGCAAGAGATGGGTGAAAATATTTTTAAAATATATGTTAAAATATTTTTCTTTCTACTGCTATGGAGATATTCAAGACCCACATGAATGCCTACCTGTGTGACCTATGGTCGGGTACCTGCTTTAGCAGAGGGGTTGGACTCAATGATGTCTCAAGGTCCCTGTGATTCAGAGATTCTGTACTTCTGTGACTTCCTTAAAGTGTTGCCCTGTTCCTGAGGTTTAAACTAGACTTATATCCACGGCTAGGGCCAAGAGAAAGAGGCATCTCAGAACTGCACTTGCAAAGGGACTGGAGATGAGCTGCTAAAAGAAACAGATATTATCCCATGAGGAACTTTTTGTCATGACTGAGCTTGCACACTTTTTCTGAGTGTCACCTAGAGCTTGGATTAAAAGAAACAAAATAACTTGTTTAAACATATATTTCCATACATAAATTTTTACTACTCTTAGCTACCCTCTATGTCCTTCCAAGGTGCCACCAGTAAGCATTCCTAGTGGCAATCACGCCCTTGCAGTGTAGGCATACACTCACTTAGCCTTAGTTGGAAAATAAAGTTACAAGCTCTTTTGTAAAAGAATGGGGTTTTTTTCTGTTTTTCAACATACAGCAACAAATATTTTCATTGTTACTATTATTTTGAAAATGAAAAATCTACATGTTTGTATGATTCTGTTTTCTTGAATCTCTGCTGCATTACATGCAAGCACACACACATATAAATCTACTCCCAAATTTTCTAATGAGATCTCCATCAGCTAAAAAGCATTAGAAATAGTCATGGCGCTTAGAAGTAATTGAAAGTGTTCTTTTTAGCTTCAAAGAAATACAAATAAATTCTATATAACAATTTTACATAGTTAATTCATTGGAATATTTTACTCTTGCCTGTTATCACGGTTTACTTTTTTTGTGTGTGCACTGTGTGCTACAGTAGAGTATCAAACTAACAGCTTCAGGATTGCAAATATAACACACACAACACAGCTTATAGTTGAAAGAACATCAATATAACTTCTGTGCTGCTTTTGGCTGCATGGATAATCTTTCATGACCAATCTGAGGATGACTGAACAGTGGTAACTTATGTGTGCTTGTTTAGGAGGACTTTTGTATAAAAATCTCTTTCCTTAGGAAAGGAGAAGCTTATGTCTTAGGCTTTCCTCAGAAAGGGCAAAAATTGCATTTTCATAACTTGAGGGCATTCAGATTTTATTTTTTAGTTTAGTCCATTAAAAGCACCAGAGATCCATATCCAAATATTACCAAAGAAGTTAGTGTACTCTTATAATGACATGATTGGAAACTATCTCACCTTCTTCTTTAGATATCATCGAATCAGTACAAGCAAAATCAGGAGCCTCTATAAGGCTCTGACCTAAATAAGGATGACTATGGGAATAATAATTAAATAGAATTGCACTGACAGTTCATATTTAATTTGCTTCTTGGACTAGGCTCTTCCCATGAAGCTGACCAGTTTATGCCTATGTTGTCAACTGCTTCCTTGAGCATCCATTTACTACATCAGAATTCAGCCTGGAATTTGGATTTTACTGATCAAGCTTCAGATGAAAACTTCTTCTACCTTGTGTGTGCCGACCTTTAAAGCCTAAAAGAGTTTGTTAAGTAAAACACGTGATCCCATTACTTCCCGAGAAATGACTGTTAACCTCCCCATTTAAACTCTTTTTATTAACTTTTAAATATATATGCATATGTGAAATATCTAACACCCTCATATTCAGTATTTTACGAATTGAAATAAAAATATAATGAATAGCAACTATGCTCCACATACAAAATAAATTCTAAAAACTACAGATGTTACATACCAACTAATGACAATAATAAATGCACTACAGAACAAGAAAATGCAATTCTGCAGCATTCAGTTGGATTACACTGAAAAATTTCTCAGATTGCTTGCTTATTGCACAGAATTAAAGATGGAAGCAAACGCAGGTATATGCCATGATTTGGTGGTTTTTTTTTCTGTATAAGAATACTGAAAACTTGAGTTTGTAAATCTGAAGGTACCCGCTCATGAGCAAAACACTAAAGCAAGAGTATCACGTTAGAAACTCTGAATAGATGTTAGCAGTTGAAAAAAAATATATCAGCCCCGTTTTCAAGACTTTGCATACTTGGTATTAATGAGAAGTAGAGGTATCTCCTGAGGCAAATGAAATTTTTAAGGAAAAATGTGAATTTTATCATATGCTGTCTTTCATATTTTATAGATTACGCAGAATAACTTTCTATTTACACAGATGTGGAACCAGGTGAAGGAGTGTTAGTTGAGGATAATCAAAGTCTGACAGATTTTGCTCACATATCAAGCTTACCCCCTTCTCTGAGCCATTTCTGGAACATCAAGCAAGTAAATTTAATCATGTATTTTATTTTATGTGGCTATATGTGTGTGCATACTCGTGCGACTAGAGATTTGGATTGGAGTCCTTTGTACACATTTTTTCCTTTTCTTCCCTAAGTGCCAGCAGCATATTACTGCTGTGTAGTATAACACCAGATTGTACCCAGCGATCCAATTCTCCAGACCTAAGGCAATATCTCTACAGATGTTCTGAGGAAGCAATTTAATCACGACACCGTATCTGTAGAAACAACAACCCAAAAGAGACTCACGTAAGCAGTGAGGGTGGCCATGTTTATACTGTATCAGAGCACAGGTTTGCCAATGTATTTGCCCTAAGGTAATACGGGTATAATCAGAGCTGTAGCTACCAGATTAAAAGACATGACTCAAACTCCTCATGAACAAAAGGGAACACACATGTAAATTAAGCTAAGACTGTACTATTATTCCAATTATAGTTTTAGCAGTCTAATAACCTGAATTATCTAATTGTCAGAGCCCTCAATACACCAACATGTTTCAATTGCTTTGACCATCTTCCACCCATACATCATCTTCCCATTGCTCATAAAATCATAAAATTTTAGAATGGCTTGGATAGGGCTGTAAGGTCCCTTAAAGATCATCTATTTCCATCCCCCATGGTGTGAACACAGTTGCCACTCAGTAGATCAGGCTGCCCACAGCCCCACCCAACCTGGCCTTGAATGCTTCCAGGAATGTAGAATCCACAACTTCTCTGGGCAACCTGTGCCACTGTCTCAACACTCTCTGAGCAAAGAATTTACACCTAAAATCTAACTTAAATCTCCCCTTTTAGTTGAAAACCATTCCTCCTTGTCCTGTCACTATCAGACCATGTAAAAAGTTGGTCTTCTTCCTGTTTATAAGCTCAGCACAAGCACTGGAAGGCCTCAATGCGGTCTCCCCAGAGACATCCCTTTTTTAGGCTGAACAAGCCCAGTTCCCATAGCTTTTCTTCATAGGACAGGTGCTCCAGCTATCTGGTTATCCTCGTGGCCCCACTCTAGCAGTTCTGTATTCCTCCTGTGCTGCAGGCCCCAGGCCTTGACATAGTACTCCAGATGGGGCCTGACAAGGGCAGAAAAAAGGGGGATAATCCTCTCCCTTGCCCTTCTCACTGCCCCTCTTTTGATTCAGTCCAGGATACTGTTCACCTTCCAGGCTGCAAGCACAAAATGTGAGCTTGTGTCAAGCTTTTTGTCCACCAGAACCCTCAAGTCCTTATTCACAGGGCTGCTCTCAAGGAGTTCACCTGATTGTGGATGCACATTGAGATGAGAAGAAATGAAGACTTTCTTCCCATCACAGAGAAAGCTTTGCAGCTGAGAAGGAAGAATCAGCATGGAATGAGATCCCTGCTTCTCCTGTGCCAAATAGTTTCATCCTTTACATATCCACTAAGACTTCTTTTGTAGAGGAGATTCACATCTACCTGACTGACCTCACATAATATATTATGCAAAAAATAGTTCAAAGACGGTTAATTCCACTTTCAGCACATTTAAACAGGGCTAGATAGAAAATCCCTTGAGTACCAGTTTTTGTGGTAGAAACGATAGATATACCCTCAGTCTTTTATAACCCAGACAAGGAATCATCTGATACAGCATAAGCAGTTGCTCAAGAGCCAAGGCACAACTTGCCTTCTGTAACAACAGTAAAAATGCACATTTTCTATCCAACCATTGTCTGCTCTGTTCCAAACTACAGTGGCTCAGAGCCCTCGAGATCTTCCTCATCTGTGCTTCAAGTTATAGTACAGAACAGGACTATACCCTGAATCATCTGGAAAGAGCTGTTAACATGGGAACCTGAATTCTTTCAATGATTTATACATTAAGTATATTGCTCAGTTATACAGAATGAAAATAAGGAGTAAGAAGTGGAAAAATAAAGAAATATTAATAGGGAAGACTAGTCTGCTATGACTATCACTTGAGACATTGGAAATCAACAGTATACCAGAAACACCTAATATTCACTCACATATGCTGCCACCTAGAGTCCAACATCAGCACATTATGGAAACCTGGATAACAGATTATTAAGAAATAATATCTTATTTGTGTGATTATTTTAAGAAGCAGAGGAAGATGAAGGTGCTGGTACTCAGGCGATTATGTGGCAGGAAAAGGTGAAAGACCAAGCAACCAATAGGCAAACTTAAAGCTGAATTTTTAAGTGTTCAGCTTAAGATATCTGTAATGGAAAAAAATCAGATCTTACACTGAAAAATGGAACTTGGAATAGGAAAGAAAGAGTCACTATTCTGTATGTTTATCAGAATACTTTAAAAATATACTTATTTCCAGTTCAATTTTCAGGTCTGCAAAATAATGGTCAGCAAACTAAGAGATGTTCTACTTGAGCAGCCTTGCCTTCAATTTTGATGAAAAAGCCCGTCAGTTTTCAAGAAAGTCTTAAAGAAAGTATATTTAAGCTTCTCTACACCAACAGAATATTGCAGAAACAAAATATCCCCATGAGGTAGCCTAACTGGAAATCCAAGGCAGCCTCGAAAATGAGCTATCCTGCTATGCTTTAGAAATTGCAAACAGCAGCAACCCAGTTTCTCAGCTAACCTGAAGGGGCTGGCGGCATTTGCTATGAGATACCTAATTCAGTGCCTGGACTCTCACACTGTGTGTAATTTGCTTAGAAATGAGCTATGAACTTGGATCTCAATTTACACAACAGGATATGGTTTGATTAAACGTGTCTGGATATAGTTGTAATGGGATTATAGATTTCAATTAGGAGTAAGAAACTCTCATTAGAATGTAATACTTTTTCAGGCATGTTTTAACAAGCTGAACTGGGACAACGAACAGGAGTAGGGTTGAAAAGTCTTGTTTCTTTCTCCCCTCCACTACCGTATTTCTGCTCCTCCACACTGTTTCCAATAAACCTTACCACTCCTTCCTTTCACTTTTCTGGCCTGCTATCAAAGTGATAGTTTCTAATTCAGTTCAGTGTGACTCTGTTCCCTGTAACAGTCTGCTCTGCCTATTAATGAATGAGAGAGACTACACCTTTACTAGACAGACTGTTAGGCCAGGAGGCTTAAGATGACTGTTGCCACACTGTTGGTAGAAGTACTGCTGGACTGGACTAGCACTCCCTTTCCTGGTATCTACACTGCAAGGAGAACAGCATTGAGAGTCAAGTGTGCATTCACTGTCCCATGACACTAGTGTTTTCCTTCCTCACTGAAGAGGAACTAACACCAAATACATCCTGCTCTGTAGGGTACTTAAGCTTCACTTATATCTATTCTGTCCAGAGCACATCTAAAGGAGTCATTTTACAGAACCATGCATACTCAGATAATCTTTTGCCTATGAAGACTCACATCTTGAACTGCTATGACCCCTTTGTGTAAAATTAAGGGTTTACAGCATGAATTGTGGTCAATTCTCTTCTAATGTGTGGATTCAAACCTCTGTTGCCTATACTAGAGACAGAAAACTGCCCTAGAGGCATGTGCAACAGCACAACTTGCAACTGTGCAGCTAAATTTTCTTTCCACCAGGATGGATTAATTCAGAATTCTTAAGGGAAACAATACTTTGCCTTTACTGCTCTGCAGACCACGACCAGGAAGTCTTAGACGTTGGCACCTGACAAAATAATTCTAAGAAGTGTATTAACAGTTCTACTTCACTTAGATTTGTGCCCTGGTCTTGAGTAGTTTTCTGTCCTCAGAAAACACTAACTTAAGACATGGTGAAAGTAAAAATACAACTCTTTCTGGATACAGTGCTGGTTCTATAGGTAAGAAACACAGTTTGTAAAACGTCATTTGATGCCCTGCTATCTCCCACAAAACAATGGGAACGTTGAATGGAGATCGTGAGAACAAGTCAAAGGAGATTATTCTGCTTGTTTCCTACTAGGAACTTTTAAAATAATTATAACTTATACCAATAATAAGCTTGCAACAGGCAAGAGAGTAAGTTTCTAACATCCATACTGTCATAAAACCTACTCAATTGTATTCAATATCCTCAAACAGCAGTACAAATGGGACAAGGAGAGTAAGTGTTTATGTTAGCAAGCTATTAGCAATTTGTCTGATAACATTCTGTCTAGGAATCAGGTGAAGACGTGATGTCACAGTTATTCCTTTATTCCTCCCAGTTAATCTCCTGAAAAATTAGACTCCTTAGGACTACTAAATATAATAAATCATAGGGACTGATATATATACGTGTACTTATAGTCCTGACAAAACGGGTATGGCCTGTTATTTCAGGCAAGAAAAGTATCTACTCAGGGGTATTACTTACCTGAATCATTCTTCTCACCACCACCTGATGGCGAGCAGCTAATTGTACAGTTTTCTTCCTTACCAAGTGTATAAAATGCACACAAGGAACTTTACAGAATATGGCAAAGAGATCTCCCATAGCCAGTTTCAAATTCTAAATGGTAGATATCAGAGAATGGAGAGGAAATAAAGTGACTAGAAGTGTGTTTGTGTTTGCAGTGGTTAAAGAGCATACTTTTTCTCTCATGTATTATTATGGTAGTTGGTGATGCTAATTATTGTGTAGACATCTAACCCAGTCGTGGCATAATCAGTCAATGGATTGCACATGCTCCAACACTATTCCAAGTCACTGAATCAGTATACATCAGTTTGTACTGTACTGGAAAATTCATTTTGTGTACGCTGCTAATACACTGGTGCAAAGAGTATGAAAATGATTTACAGGCAATGTACTGAAGTTATATTTTTGCCAAATGGGGGCAATGGATTAACAATTTTGTTGCACCTGCCATAATATTCTGTCCAGCTTTCTCTTCTGCAAAGGAAAGCAGTCTTCTAGATCAAATGAATTTTAAAGGAAATATGTAAGATTCCCCATAGAGTAAGGGAATATCTGCTGCATCTTTTTTATCAGTGCTCTGTATAGTTATTATAAACCCGTGGAACTGAGAAGAATACTGAGAAACTTCTTTTCTACAAGAATAGCATCAAAATATAGAGTCACTATGGGCAGACCATATAGTCTCTTACATATCTTTTGTTTGATGTAGTTCAAGTGTACATTTCACTTTCTGAAATATACAAAAAGGTGTTGGAAAAAACACAAAGGTAACATTTCCCAAGCCTCCTGGAAGATTCAGGTGAGGAATTATCATTAACTGTGATAGGAAGGAATTACCAGTATCCTAGGGACATCTCTAACTACTTCAGCAAATGAGTGAATGGGAGGACAAGAGGCTTATGAATTGCACAGACAAAAGGAAATGATGAGATTAATTTATCCTGAAAAGCAAACCATAGGGGAAATCAGTTTTAATAGATACATGTGTGTTTCTGAAAAGCTTTCACCTATGTCCTATTTTCCAGGATCACAAAGCACATAATGTTAAAAGTACTCTAGACATAATTGTCAGAAGACATAAGCAAAATAATTCAATTTAAATAGAAGGGTTGTTAGACCAGATGATACACAGAAAGTACTTCCTTTAGAGGTTATTTTCCTTACATCTGAAACTGAGACCTGACCTACAGATCCTTCATTCTGCCCAACTTCATAACCCTCTCTCTAACTCTCTCAGCATACTGTTGGCCATGCAGAGACTCTCCAGAAGGATATCAAAGGCTCATAGACCAGCAGAAAGCTTGAGTGTCTGATATGTAGTGTGGTCACTAAGTTCAGAGTAGCATGCCTTAAACTGTGTAATTCATCCATGTAATTTACACTAGCTGTTTGATTAAGCATTGACACGAAATTGGAAATATGAAAGGTGATGGGGCTAATGGAACAGTTTTGAAAGCACCACTCTAAACTCCTTTTCCTGTTCTTCCTCTCACAAGTCCCCCAGACTGACATTTCCTATTTAGCATTTTCCCAGATTTCCATTTATGTTACAACACTGCTTATAACAGATGCTCTTGAGTGCTGTTTAAAACAGATGCTCTGCATTCAATCCTTTACTCCAATGTTAAAACTAAAACCAGGAAAGTACAGACATGATGAGATTCATTCGTTGATAGGATTTACATATACATCCTCAGAGAATCAAATGTCAGCTGTCATAAGCAGTGGTAAATCCTTTTCGTAACGTGAAGACAAGCTTTAACATTTTTAATTGGAGAGCATTCAAGTTTTACAAGTACAAGTTATTTAGTTTAGAGAAAACTGAAGAATTTTTTAAGATCTCATACTAAAAGATTGTATATTCATTTTCTTCCATTTTACTGAACCAGAGAATAAAGTAATGGATCTATAATCCCACTAACCCTTGCATTCTCGCAATTTCAACACCACTGTATTTCACGTGACAATATAGTGATGTTCTTCAAAAAATCTGATTCCCCGTAATTATTTCAATGCATTACTTCCTAGGCTAATGGTTTTAATATATAATTCCCTGCAAGAATAAAAGCAGTTGCTGTTCTTGTATTTTACACCATCAGGTGAAACCAGCTAAACCAACAACTACTCAGGTGTTCTTGTATGGGTGCAGTCAGACTTTTTCAGCAGGTAGCCTTTGGAACTTAACATGATTCAATGAGTCTGGAAGACATCTCATCTTCAGTTAACAGGGTGAGGCAGAGAGCATTTTTCACAAGTTTGGGAAGCAATTTCAGTGGAATTGCAAACATACAAGAAAAAGCATTGACATGTTTCCTTGGGAAAGATAATTAATATATTATGTGAGGGAAGAACCCTCAGCACCCCAAGGAACAGCATACATAGCTAGAAAAGCAGAGGCAAATCCTAGTCTGGGTTTACAAATCCCCAGTGAGCCTAAACACAAAAAGTGTGCTTAATGTGGGCATGCATGTGCATATTTAAATTATCTACAAAAAGAATTGTTTTCTAAGCATGACTTTAATAAGGCATTTGAACAGCTCTTTGAGTCACATACCAGCTACTTCCAATGGGCACAATATTTTAGCACACTTATTCTTTCTTCATATTCACTTTTATTTTGATTCCTTTCTCAGCAGAGAATTGAATAACAGCAGAACAGTCTGTGCCTTTTGGGCTTGCCGTAAGGGAAACTGAGATGATCAGGATAATATTTCTGATGAGCACTCTGTCAAGAACTGAAATATATAAAAGAGGATGACCAACTTTCTGCTGTAGGCCAGCTGTGCCTGTTCAACACGCTCAGCTTTACTCCTGCTGACACTGCAGCAATAACAGGGACACAGTGTGCTTACACGAGAAGCATCTCTCATGCATCTCGAGTAACTACAGAGACTGCATGATCCAAATAAATTCACCCCTACTGGGAAGCAGGGGCAAAATACACCATTGCAGGAATTAGGAATTCTCATTTTTGAGGCAAAGGTTTATTTAAAGTTTTATTTAAAAAACAATTTAAAGGTGTTACCTCATCCAGAAAAGTGAATGTGTGTTTATGTGTCAGCCTTCTAATTTCAAAATTAACTGCATATGCTACTTATAAATTTACAAATGATGGTGTTTTTCTTCTACTTTTAAACAGACTTCCATATTGTGAATTTTTTACAGTTTTTTATATATATATATATATGAGTTTCTCAAAGGTTTGTGAATGAAAAGGTGTATTATCAGCACTGAGCTGTACCTACCAAAATTCCTTGACATTTAAGTTACGGCTTTCTTCTGTGCAATATCTAGGGGTAAAATAGGGGGACTCTGCCATTGGCTGGATGGTTATAAACCATGCCTTTCATTCTGTGCATTATGATCTCTAGTCTATTAAAAAGCGATTGTTTCAGCTGCCTTCAAGCTGCCTTCTTATCACACAACATGCATATCTCACAGTCCATTGCAGAATAATCGGAGTTTTATGACATCATATTTAATGCATTCATGCACCTTCGCTTAGGGTATTTCATACCTCATGCTGTGAAGCACTTCAACTATATAGACGTAGAGTGTTGGTCATCTTAAAAAATCCCTGGGTCTCTAAATTCATTAAATGTAATGAAAAGAAAAAAAGATTTAAAAATTTAAATTAAAGTCACAGCTGAGACCCAGGTGATAGGACAGAGTGGACCCTCAGCAAGCTTGCAGGGGACACAAAATTGGGAGGAGTGACTGACACACTCTGGATGGTAACCTCAGCAGTCTAGAACGTTGGACGGATAGTATCTTGAAGCTCAGAAAGTGAAAATGCAATGTCATGCCTCTGGAGAGGAGTAAGCAGGACTTTGGAGTCCTGGCGAACAACAGATTTACCATAACCCTACAGCACTCCTTCACATCAAAAAACACTAAGAGCATCATGGACTGCACTGAAGAATTACTGCAACCAAGGGGATGAAGGTTCTCTCTTCTCAGCCCTGGTAAGGCCATGCCTGGAATTCTGTGTCCAGTTTTAAGCTTCCCAGTAAAAGAGAGATATGGACATGCTGGAATGAGTCCACTGAAGTACCATAAAGGTGAAGAATAGTACGAAGTGTCTGCAGAGGTGGGAGAACCTGGGGAAAAAAAAAGGATCAGGGAGAATCTAATCAGTGGATATAAACACCTGAAAGGAAAGAATGAAGAACAGCCAGATTCTTCTTAGTGATATGATAAAATGTGGTAGGTTGTCATGGTTTTATGACTTTTTGTCATTGTATTCCACATCATAACACCATGTGGTGCAATGGGAGTTTAAGAGTTAATGAGCCAGTTCTGTAGATTGTCAATATTTCCAGGTACCTGGTTCTCAGGAGAGAAGAACTACAAATCCCAGAAGACTTAACTGCTCCATTTCCATGGAAAGATAAAAGTGTTCATGAGTCATGAGATTTCCCCTTCTTTTACTGTTCATCTCTGCAGTGTGCGCACCCCAGCCATCTCACATTCAGCATTAGAGTCAGGCCTTCGGTTTTAGACACTCTCTCATTTTATTTGATTTATTCACTTCAATTCCAATTATTTTGTGTTATCTTGCATTCTGCTATCATATTTAGTAAATTAGTTTTCTCTCTTAGCTTGATGTTGCTGTTTTGTTTTTAGGCCCATCTCTCTACCTTTTCCCTTTTCCCCCTTTACCATCTCACACACCGTGAGACTGTAGATCCCTGCACCCCATTAGTCACAGAACTGGGCCAAACTGGCCCAAAACCATTGACATGGGCACAAGTTCAAATTCATGGAATCCCATCTGAACTGAAGAAAAATCTTTTTACTCTGAGTGGTCAAACACTGATACATGTTTCCCAGAGAGGCTGAGGAATCTATCTGGGAACATTCAAAATGCAGCTAGACAGGATTTTGGGTAACCTGTTCTAGTTGACCAACCTGAAAAAGGGGGATGTACTAGGTGATCTCCAGAGGTTCCTTCCAACCTAAATGATTCAGTGATCCTATTAAAGCAGACACCTGCCACTGAGATGGAGAAAGCTGCCTGTAAGAAGCTGTCAATAAAGCAATATAGATTTGCTTTACTGCTTCTGGCTTTAGACTCTAGCACCATTAATTTTATCAAATCTGGACCCTTACCTAGACCTTAATTGCGTGAGTTTGAACTTTTACTCTAGGACGAATATCAACCTGCAGTGCTGAAAAAAAAAAAGTTTCATAAGAAAACATAAGGAGTGAACCAATAAGTGTGTAAATCTGGAAGGCAAACAAAGATCTCCAAAACTATTCCTAAGATCTCCAAAAATATTCCTTTTAATTAGAAGGAGAAAAACTCAGTCACTAAGGTAAAACTCTGAATTTCAGGGCCTAAACTCAGATTTGGCTGAACATTTAGGAACACTATCACCTGCGTACTTTACAAGGAAGTTAACTGAGACCCCATTTGCAGCACCTGTACACAGCTCTCCAGGTTGCTGCAGGTACAGGTGCCACAGCTCCTGCGGTACCTGTGAAACAGCAAACAGAAGCCAGGCAAAAACATCTCACACTGTTGTCTAAGACTTCACATGTAAAAAATAAAAAAACATAATCCCTCACATGCCTCCTGTCTATAGCTCGCTTAATGAAAAACCATTACCACCACATGGTCTTTCTGTTCATGCTAACCTCACAGCAAACTCAAATAAAATTATGAGGAATTTCAAAAGAACGGAGAATCAAGTTAGAAAGTAAACCAACTTTTCTCAATTTTAACTGATAGGAAAATCTTGTTGAGCACCTGATAATATTCCAGTATAAAACAGTTGGGATTTTTTGCTTGTTTGTTTTGTTTTGTTTTGTTTTTCCAGAAGGCATTACAGATGTTCTAAGGAACCTTGATATGGAATCTCATAACTGAGGAATGTTGAAACTTGAGTCATTTCCTGTGATACTGCTTTGGAGACAATACCAAAAGACCAACAGAAACATCTACTCTAGGTAAGTTAAACCTGAGCATTCAACATCAATGAAGCTTTAATGAAAAGCCTGAGAGCTTATTAGCACGTTCTCAGCTGTGAACTTTCCAATTATGAAAGGGAAGATTAATATCATCAACTTTAGTCACTTGGAAGTTAGTTGCCTACTCCAAAATGAGTAACTTTAAGCTCTATATATATCAAAGGAATGAATTAAGTATCTCTAGAGGGTAATTCATCTCATCCTAAAATTAGTGTTTTAGACAAAATGAATCTCTCTGCAGGCATTTGATTCATTTCACTGACTACAAAACTCAGCATTTAAACTTAGACAACTTCCAAGATTACAAGTCAGATAGGATGAGGTTGCATAAAATGCCTACTACCTGAATGCTGTTATATCAGACATCTACATAGGCATTTTCTTTGCAACTGTATGTTCAGAAATGCCTGGAAAAACAAGTTCCATAATGACAGATAGGTTCTGGGTGAAAATCTTTCAGAAAGCAGCACACTTATTACATAGCTAGTAGTTACTAATAGCTGAAGACATTATAGACTGCTATATAGTACACACTATGCGCTGACAGGAATTGGAAATTCAGCTTCTGATCACAGAAATTTGAAGCCATTTTAGAAAAATTTTTATTCTTGTCCCTGAGCATAAAATGAATCCTGCTTGAGGTTAAGAAACCCACAGAATAATTCTGCTACCCAACTGCAGACACTCCACACATATACAGTGCTTTCAGCTATTTAAAACTTGTAAATATGGCCCAAGGCTTATGAAAGACACATCCTTCCATAGATGCAACTGGAGACCAGGAAAAATAACACGCAGAGCTTAAATGATGCCATGGCCCTATGTATATACAAATGAATTCTTCTAAAATGTAGGTGTCTACATGCATTCTGATTCCTTAAGCTCTCATTAATCAACAAAGATCTAAACAGCATAATCAAAGGAGCTTAGCAAGCTACACAGATACTAAGAGCTTGATTCAGTTGTTCTATCTGTAGATGCATTATTTCAGATGCCCTGAAGTATTTAAGACTCATGGTTGCCAAATAAGATATAGGACTTAAGGAAGACCGGTGTTCATCTAGAGTGGTGGCTGGGGGGCAGTAGAGTGACTCTTCAGTTCCTCAAATAACACGAAGAATATGTGCAGCCACTCCTCATGGTTGATTGCCTGAACCTTGCTCTGGGCTCCAATGAATATACTGTCCAGATGCTGATTTTAGCTGCCCAAACATGAGAATACAAGAATTTTCAAGACCTCTAAAGGTCTTCCACATATCTTCTAGTTGTCAGTCCAGCCAGAAATACTACAGTCTCACACAGGCCTTTTGTCACACATACTAAGTCTAACTTTACAGATGCAAATGTCGAAGTTTTTGATTTATTTTTACTTTCTTTAATACTCTGTTTCTCATAGAAGAATCTATTGATATTCATAAGGATTCATCTTAAAAACAGTGGAGTTTTTTTTTATCCTAGCACATCTGTGTTGTTTGCAGTGTGTGCAGCATGAAGTCACCCTCCAGAAAAATGATACAGAATTGAATGAATTCATATGTCAAACTAAAATACAATAAAGTTATTCTGCTTGAGCATGCCTATAACTTCAGAGGCCGTAGGATATTGTAGGGCTGAGCTGAAGCAAAAATACTCATACAAAATTTATATTAACTCTTTAACTTCTTTCTCCAAAATCTCTTTGACTTCTTTGTGTCTATTTAACTGTTTTTCTAGAATGCTGTTAAAATTAACTTTTAAAAATAATTCTATTATCCAATTTACAAATAGAAGCAATTCTATCTTATTTAACTTACTAATGTAAAAGAAATTTTGCTAATAGCTGTGAGAAAATGGATTAGTAAATAGCATGCAAAAACGCAGCCAGAATCATTTGGGCTAATGCAACGTGTTAAATTACCACACATTAGTTGAGATGTGATGACTGATCACTGCGAGCTCCTACCCACTTCCAACGGCAACACAAGATAAAATTGTTTCAACTATTGAATTTACCTTCTTTCACAGCTGGAAATGGTTGGAACATATTCACTCATGGATATTAGCATGTTTTTTGATTGTGTCTCCAATCACAGAAATTAATTTAAATATAGCAGAAGATATGTGACATATTTATATCATCAGAATGGTTTACTATGGAAAATAGAGTTACCAAATGTATCAAATAACCATAAAATCATTGAATGGCTTGGATTGGAAGGGACCTTAAAGATAATACAGTTTCAACCCGCTGCCATGGGTCAAGCTGCCCAGGACCCCATTCAACCTGGCCTTATATGCCTCCAGGGATGGGGCATTCTTTGAGTAAAAAATTTATTCCTAACATCTAATCTAATTTCCCCTTTTCACTATTAGACTGTGCTAAACATTGGTCTCCTTCTTGCTTATAACATCCCCTCAAGTACTGGAAGGTCATATTAAGGTCTCCCCACAGACTTCTTCAACCAAAACAATCACAGGACCACAGAACCATAGAATTGCAGAGATTGAATGGGACTTCTAGAAATCATAGAGTCTAAACCTCACTAAAGCAGGTTCCCTACAGTGGGGAATATACATTATATTGTATACATATTGTGTAGGTACAGTAGGTACATACAAAGGTATGTGTACAAACGGGTCTTGAACATCTCCAAAGGAGACTCAACAACCTCTTAGGGCAACCTGTTCCACTTAGTAAATAAGAGAAAGATCTCCTACAGTGATCCAGACAACCAAATACCATATTCCCTCCTCCAGTTAAAAAAACAACCTCAGTTGTTTTCCTCATAAAATACATCCTGAGGTAGCTCCAGAACATCATTGTTATTGGGTTTCATGCCAATTTTGTATATAACTTAATTAAAGTTTTTCCATATCTAAGGAGCGGGAGTCAAAGGGAAGAGGCTGGACTCTTCTCAGCAGTGTGTGGCAACAGGACGAGGGGAAAGGCCACAAACTGAAGCATAGAAGTTCTGCACAAATTTGCATGGGAACCTCTTCACAGTGAGGGTGACAGAGTACTGGCATAGGCTGCCCAGAGAGGTGGTGAAGTCCCCTTCTCTGGAGACATTCAAGACCTGGCTGGATTCCTACCTGTGCAACCTGGTCTAGGGAGCTGCTTTGGCAGAGGGTGACCTCTAAAGGTCCATTCCAATCCATACAATTCTGTGATTCTGTGATATATATCAATTGTGTATCTTCCAATTAAAAGACCAACAATATTTCAGCTCATTTTAAACTGAACAAGATAGACCCTTCTCATAAAACAGACCTTCTACTCCCCTGCCTTCATAAATTGCCTCTGCAGATCTTCTAAATTTCTCTTTTAATCTGGTCACATGGAATTAACTGTATGTGATTCTGATAAAGTCTAACCAGTGTCTTTCTCTGTGTCATTGATACTTCCATGATTACTGGAAATATCTTTCCCCCATGTACCCTTATACCCTATTGATCTTTTTCACAATTACTACACATTTTTAGGCCACATTGATTGTCCAGTTGGTTAATAAACCTGTTTATGTATAAACACTAGTAAAAGAATTCAACCAAAGTGATATGGTGACACAATCACTAATGTTTGAGAATTAATTCAGTATGGGAATTAGAAGATTTCTTATCATCCACATAGATTGAGTCCAAAACAAATTTCCAGAGGGAAGAGAACATGCAGTAACAGTCCAATGACAATTCTTAGTTTGAACTGAAAAATATAATATGGTTACCTCTGATATGGGAGAAAGAACCAATGATCCACAGTCCTTTTCATTCAGGGCTGAAAAGCAGCCAGACGTTGTTGGGAAAGAAAATGTGCAGTCAAGAGCCTACCCCTTTTAAAGTGATGGAAACCACACAGTTCAAAGAGGCAATTTTGAAAGTGAAGTGACAGAAAGGCAGATAGACTTGAAACCTGTTTCCTTTCTTCCCATTAAAATTTTCACGTATGTACTCTTCCATTTTATGGTGACTTCAGGCACCTTTAATACCTGAACCCACAATACGCCCTGAGCTTGCACCTAGGCTGATAATTCAATGCCTACTGAGAATTATCAAAACCACAATCCAGGGCTGCTTTGAGATAGGATTGATAACATCTCAGCTGTAACATAAGCTTAATACAGATGAAGCATCAGGAAACACCGTGAACATATCCTGTTGTGGAAGAAGTTTCTTTGTTGCATGAATACTTGTATATTTATGCAACAGCATGTATTTTATGTCTTTTGTAATATTTTACAAGTGCTTCTGATTTACTATGAATAAAAATTTTATATACTATTTCAGTGTTCTGTTCTATGAAAGCTCAGTTTATCAGAGTAAGATATACTTGATGTTTGCAGTACTTCATGATGACATACAATGCCATAAATGACAAGTTGGTCTTCTATTTGTCATTAATCAAAATATTTAGTTGAGTGGCAGAATACAGGTATTTACAGCAACATTTATTTTACAAATGCAACAGTATGTTTGATTTTTAATTGGACATACCGCTGAAAACCTGCAGAAATGCATCTCTTCCACTAAGTATTATCAGATACTGGATAAAACAAAGAGCTACTCTGAATTCTGTGTATTATATTTAACCATTCCTCAAAAAAAAAAAAAAAANCCCAAAAAAAAAAAAAAAAAAAAAAAAAAAAAAAGCACCGAAGGGGCTTTTTGTCTAACACAGTAATGGAATTAAAAAACTTCAGTATATTTAGTCTCTAACCCAAATACGGAAAACAACCTTATCAAACAGCAATACAAAATTTATTTAATAATTTGAAGTACAGAACATTTCACTAACTTTATGCATACAGCAACAAAATAAAATTACTTGGAAGAGTAAAAATGGGATCTATATGACTGGTTTTCTGAATATGCCCAAACCATTTACATAAAAATTATGAACAAGACAGCCACTTGTGCATTTAATATTCCCTTTCAGTAGTGAAATTATCCACATGCAGGTGCTGTTTCATGCTCTGTACATTTATAAATATTTTACTCAGAGAGGGCTTTCTTCTTGATATGAACATTCAGGGCAAAGAAAGAGCTAAAGGAATACCAAATTTCTTCAATCTACAATTAGGTAGATGATCACACTAATTAATTGATAGTATGGAGTTTCATAACTAAAGTGATTACATAGAAAAGGCTGCCTGAGGTTGGCCTAAGCACTCTCCAATTAGTGTACAGCACAACCACTGTACAAGATGAGAAAAGAGTGCAGTGGAAAACAAAACAATGTTATTTATAACTCTGCATTGAAGAAGGACCAAGAATGTGAAAGAGTTCTCTGCATCCTGTTGTACAAATACTTATTAATTTCCACTTGCATCATTTCCACATATTTTTTTAATTGTTGTAGTGGTTACATTATCTCCTGTCTTTGCAGATTACCTCAGCAAAATACCCCATATCAAAAACTTACTCTGCACACAGTCTAGTTAACCAGATAATCTCTATGCTATAGGGGTAAAATAAATCTTTATGTAGACAAAAACAAACAGGCAAACAAATCTTGTTATGTAGACAGTACTTTCTTTGCAAATTGAATTATCTATGCACAGTAATGTAACATTATAGCATTGCACTCTTGTCCTGTGGATTGTCCTTTATTAACAGATTTATTTCCTAATCTATCTTCAGCAGCCACATCAAATGACATACAAGTCATTTAACCTATTATCCCTAGCTACCCAGACTTCAGTGGCATTAGTAATAAAACTTTTTCATGACAGACTTACTATGGGAGGCCCGGCTACATTTCTATACTCTCCTTTCCCTGAAAAATTACTAAAAGTACCAAAAAACATAGGCCTTGCAGACTGAAATTGTTGGGTCTACAAGTGAGACTGCATGATCTAGCTGTTGTGTATCATTGTTATCAATATCCTCATTGAAAACACATTCTGTAAAGCACAGGGAACACATTTGTGGCATCTTCTCCAAGGTTCAGAATCTTTAATATTTGAAAAGCTCGCTTTTCAACAAAAGAGGTTGAAAGGGCATTTTTAGAGATCACTAATTATTGCAAATAAGCCTTGCACTAACGTCTTCTTCCTTCCTTCCTCCCTTCCTCCCTTCCTTCCTACCTTCCTTCCTTCCTTTCTTTTCTTTCTTTCCTTCTTTCTTTTTAAATTAATTAATGTATATTCCAGTACAATACTACAAAGCAATGAACAATAAAGTACATGTGAACACAGAGATCTGAATAGGAAATTAAAAATAGATTTTTTTTCAGATTTCCTGCCTTTATAAAAGAAAACTTCTAGTGTTGAAAGTTGAGTTTTCCAAAAAACTAAAGGACACTCCAATTTGATTTTAGAAGCCTGTGTTCGGAGTATGGAAATACACATGCCTGGACTCTTCAGACACAATTCCAAAGCAGTAGAACTAGGCATTTCTAGAACTATGCAGACTAAAGAATTTTGTGTATTTGAGTCGTTGTAATGGATTGTACAAACCTTTTCTGATCTTTTAGCTAGAAGATGATATTTCTAGCTGACTAGAACTTTCTGTAACACTTTCTGTAACACTTGTCAGCCTAGAGTGATCCCATCCAGTTTTTCACAATTTGGTATTTTGATGGTTAATGTGTCACATCAGCAAGCAGCAGCAACTTCAGAACTGAAACTCATCCTTTAATTCATGCTCCTTCAAAGGACTGGTAATTATTTCAGGTTCTCTGAGAGTTCAAAATAGTGCATATGAACACGCATGCACGTTAGAATATCCACTTTTATAATGCATTTTATATGAGATGTACAGCACTGATTCATTTTGACACCATTAACATCATCATTTTATTTTTATTGCTCACATTTAAGACAGAGTGAGGTCAATGCAATATCGCACATGGACATCATAAGACATTATTTGCTTTGTTTGTGGCAATCAGTCCACACTATGATAGCTATGTAAAGTTTTATTTAATCCTTTACTTACATTAAAGCTATAAAAATCTTCAGATTTCATTTATAAACTTTAAGCAGTGAAACAAAAACATTGCTGTTACAATCATAGCTCTGGAATCAGTCAAATTAAGAACATGGTACTAAAATTAATTGTATTGACCTTATTTTCAAGGCACACATCTATTGCACAAATTTCATGACTCAGATAATAATAACAGCATTAGAGTTTAGTTAACTGCAAGAGGTTTGTGCACATGTAGCAAATTTAGCAATTTATTCCATTTTTAATATCAGAAGATTTAGTTTATCAGCCGACTAAGTAAAACATACTTAAAATCAAAGCACTCTGGATGGAAATTTATGGTTAGGAAGGAAGAACTCAGCTAACTTCCCTGTTCTTTTTTCCCGACAGGAACAGCTGCAGAACAGTTCAAGGAACCCTGCCGACCTGGAAGGGACCCGTAAGCATCATCGACTCCAACTCGTGGCTCCACACAGTTTTCAGCGCTATCAAACTATCTCGGACGGCGTTTCCAGGAGCACCCCGCCAGCCCCACATCCGCTCCTCGAGCGCGGCTGGGCTGACCCGCGGGCAGGAGTCCTCCGAGCCGACAGGGGGCGCTGTGCGCGGAGGGCGCGCCGTGGAAGTGTGTCCGCTCTGGCTGCCCGTAGCCGCTCTGCGGGGCTGACGTGGATGGCGGCCATGGCGGCCGACTGGGAGGAGATCCGACGTTTGGCGGCCGATTTCCAGCGGGCTCAGTTTGCCGAGTCGGCCCACAGGTGAGCAGGGTGCGTCGGGCTTGCGTCGGGCTTTGGAGCCCGTCGTTGCGCCGGCAGCTGCCCCTGTCTGCCCCCCGAGCGGGGCCGAGCGCGAGGAATGTGTGTGTGTTGTGGGGGTGTTCAGCAGGCCCTGCCCCTTGGAATGTCGCTGGGATGTTGTGCTAGCCGCACCTCTGGGGTCACACACCTGCCCGTGTTCAGGAAATAGCACAGGTGTCTTATGGCCTTATGTCTGAGATGGCAGGCATCCTCACAGCACTGACCCTCCCTTCATTGTAATAGGGGTTGTTCGAAGAGCCTGTGTGCATTACGAAATTAAATATATTAAAAAATACGAAGTGTTGAAGTAGCTTGTAAGTGTCAGATACAAATTCTGTAAGCACAGTGGTTCCTCTCTGCACAGGAAGGTGCAGCACTGCTGCAGGAGGAGCTGACAGCTGTTAAGGACAGGACTGGAAATCCCATCTCAGCAACGAGTGTCCTGAGAAAAGCTGAGTGCCTCTTTTGTGGGGAATGAGAAAAATAAGGTCATGAAATAATTTCTTGGATCATAAATGTATTAAATACACAGAACACAAAGCAGCTGTTCCTCATGTGTAGGATTTTCAAAACGTGAATTGAAGTTAGCAAGTGTGTAGAATAACTGGTTGATCTTTGTGTTGTTGCTAGATTGTCAGAGCGGAACTGTATAGAAATTGTCACTAAACTAATTGCGGAAAAGCAGTTGGAAGTGGTGCATACGTTGGATGGAAAAGAATATGTCACTCCTGCACAGATCAGTAAGGAGATCTGGGATGAGCTCAGTGTTTGTGGTGGTAAGCATTTTGTGTGCTTTCTTCCTGTGGATTTGGAAATTAATTTTGAAGACCAGGGATGGATCTGAAAGTTTTCTTCAGTACCCATCGCGTTTTAAAAAAAAAAAAAAGAGTATCTATACATTACATTGATGATGTAATTTTTCACTTCAAGTCTGTGTTAGGCTTTTAATTAGTTATATCAGAAATATTAATTTTCTTAAACCTGTGTGGAATTTCTGAGGTAGAAGTGGTCTAGGAATCCATTTTAAATTTAGTTAAATACCCAGCCTGGGTGTTTAGCATCAATTCAGAATTTCAAAACCATTCTCTGTTCATGTTGTTAATAATAACAATAGCCACATTTTAAAAATATCATTGATAGGTCTTTTATTAAACAGTATGAAAAGCCATGTGCTTTGTCTTACCTGACTTAGATGTACAAGGAGTTAAATAATGCTTCAAACTTCAACATCTGTTGATGATTGTAATGAGGAGACTGTATTATACTTTGGTTGTGTATGCATTTTGTTCACAATATTATATGTTTTGGAAAGTGAACTTCCGCACAATGGTCATACACAGTATCTATTGTTTTGCTACTATTACAAGTTGGTTTCAGTTTGTGACAAACCACTGTGTGTTGTGTCATTATGATAATTTGTTTTTAAAGTTCCTGAGGGAGTGGTTTTTTTTTATTTTTTTTATTTTTGGGTTTCTCTACTAGATTTCCAGCAAGGCTATAGTGTAGAATAAGGTCATAGAATTGGTTGGGTTGGAAGGGGCCTTTAAGATAATCTAGTTCCAACCCCACTGCTATAAGTAGAGCCACCTCCATCTAGATCAGGTTGCTCAGAGCCCCATCCAGCCTGGCTTTGAATACCTCCAGGGAGGGTGCATCAGCAACCTCACTGGGCAACCTGTTCCAGTGTCTCACCATCCTCACAGTAAAGAATTTCTTCCTTATATCTAGTATAAATCTACCCCCTTCCAGTTTAGAGCCATTTCCACCTCTTCTGTCACTACATGCCCTTATGAAAAGTCCCTCCCCATCTTTCCTGTAGGTCCCCTTCAGATAGTGGAAGGCAGCCATAAGGTCTCCTCAGAACCTTCTGTTCTCCAGGCTGAAGAACCCCACTCTCTCAGCTTCATAGAATCACAGAATCACTAAGGTTGGAAAAGACCTCAAAGGTCATTGTCCAACCATGACCTAACCATACTACCCTGACTCTAACAACCCTCTGCTAAATCATGTCCCTGAGAACCACATCCAAATGGTTTTTAAACACATTCAGGGATGGTGACTCAACCACTCCCTCCCTGAGGAGCCTATTCCAGTGCTTAACAACCCTTTCTTTGAAGAAGTGTTTCTTGATATCCAACCTAAACTTACCCTGGCGCAACTTAAGGCCATTTCCCATCGTTCTGTCACTTGTCACCAGTGAGAAGAGACCAACCCCACTCTTACTGTAAGCACCTTTCAGATGCTCCAAGAGAGCAATAAGATCTCAATGAGACCCTCTTTTTCCCCAAACTAAACAGCCCCACTTCCTTCAGTCTCTCCTCATAGGGCATATTTTCCATGCCCTTCACAAGCCTTGTTGTCCTTTGGGCCTGCTCCAGCACCTCAGTGTCCTTTCTGTACTGAGGTGCCCAAAACTGAACACGGTACTCGAGGTGAGGCCTCACCAATGCTGAGTACAGGGGCAGGATTACTTCCCTAGTCCTGCTCACCACACCATTCCTGATACAGGCCAGGATGCCATTGGCCTTCTTGGCCACCTGGGCACACTGCTGGCTCATATTCAGCTGACTTTCCATCAGCACACCAAGTTCCCTTTCCATCAGGCTGCTTTCCAACCACTCCTCCCCAAGCCTGTAGGGTTGCCTGGGTTTGTTTGGACCAAAATGCAGGACCTGACACGTAGCCCTATTGAAACTCATGCAGTTAACCTCGGCCCATTGATCCAGTCTATCCAGGTCCCTCTGTAGTGCCCTTCTCCCCACAGGCACATCTATGCTCCCTCCCAACTTGGTGTCATCTGCAAACTTACTGAGCGTGCACTCCATCCCCTCATCAAGATCATTAATAAAGACGTTAAATAGAAGCGGCCCCAGTACCAAGCCCTTGAGGACACCATTCATGACTGGCTGCCAACTGGTTATTCCTCCATTGACCACAGCTCTTTGGGACCGGCCATCCAGCCAGTGTTTCACCCAGCGGAGCTTCCGACCTTTACATCCCCCAAAGTACCTTCTCTGTTAACAAATAGCAGGTCCAGGATTTTGCTTCCCCTCGTTGACTCCTTCACCAGCTGTGTCAGGAAGTTATCTCCCACACACTCTAGGAACCAGTACTGTTCCCTATCTGCTGTATTATAGTCCTCGTAGAGGAGGTACTCCAGCCCTCTCATCATCTTCATGGCCCTCCTCTGGAGCTGCTCCAACAGCTCCATGTCCTTCTTGTGTTAGGGGCCCCAGAACTGGTCCCGATACTTCAGGTATAGCCTCAGAAGAGCAGAGTATAGGGGCAGAATCACCTCCCTCAGCCTGCTGGTCATGCTTCTCTTGATACAGCCCAGGGATGGGATGTTTTGCGCTTAACCACCTGTGATTTCTTTC
This sequence comes from Odontophorus gujanensis, assembly GCA_013399175.1. Taxonomy (NCBI): domain Eukaryota; kingdom Metazoa; phylum Chordata; class Aves; order Galliformes; family Odontophoridae; genus Odontophorus; species Odontophorus gujanensis. The sequence goes on from VXAB01006377.1 coordinate 234,368, forward strand.
ATTTGTCAATACTTAAAGATGAAATCAGTTTAACTGGTCTACATAGAAGTGTTGAAGTATTTTGAATACAATGAACTACACTGTGTTCAACCTTTTCAAGCATGGTTTATGTACTAAAAGTATGTTTGTTCTTTTTATTTCTTTTGAAGGTCGAATAAACGTTGTTGACTTACAACAGGTAACTTTTTAGTAATAAAAAAGTATATTCTTTTTCTTTTTCAGTACTGTATGTATTGTAAATGTGGATTTCATCTATTATTTTATGCAGATTATTTTATGCATCTGTTTACTGCATATTTAGAGATCTTCCATGCTCAATGATAGTCTATGATCTATGAAATCAGCACTAAATTAAACAGATTTTCTTGTTGGACTCTTCCTTTGTAAACTAAGGGGACAAACAGAAGAGAAATGTTTCCCATTTAAACCTAAAGCAAGAGGAGCATGCATAATTAACTTTGCACGCCTCTTTGGATCTTCCCTTTTCCTTCATTAATCTCTTGTCTCCACTAACCTTTATCCTCCAGTAGTCTTCCTCTATGACTGATTTTCCCTTCTGGCTAGAGCAGAATTACTTAGAATCAGAAAACCTTTCTGAAACACAGTTTAGTATTATCTGTTCATAGTTTTCTTCACTTTTATTTACTGTGCAGCTTTCTTTTAACCTTGTCATGGTTGCAAAGTTGTTTTTCTTATTATTATTATTTTTTTTCCTCTCTCAGACTTTATTCCAGATTACAGATTTACTGTATATGTGTGCAATATTAGGGGAAAAAAAAAACAGCTTTTTTCAAGACATAGAAATACGTAATAGCTCAATGTTTGAGAATTAATTTCAGATATATATATATTTTTTTTAGATAATAAATGTGGACCTTCTGCACATTGAAAATAGAGCTAATGACATCGTTAAATCAGACAAGGCTGTTCAGCTTGTGCTGGGACAGCTTATAAATGAGTGAGTACTTTCAGGAGCAACATGCATAACTCACTTCTCCTCTGTTTTTAAAATGCGTGCCAGCAGTGATGGTCAGTCTTTGGTGCTTCTGAGGTGGAATACGTTGTTCCTGATTGCTACAACAGCTGCTTGGTGACCAATTTTTTTACATGTGGCTAGTGAAGCCTGTCTGAAATCATCCACTGAAGCCATGATGCAAAGGCATTCTGAATGTCTGTGTCTCAGGGGCTTTACTTCTTCACATCTTTGCATACAGGAAACAGATTGCATTTGCTCTGTGGCTTCACTGTCTACCTCAGCTGTTGACAAACCCTCTTATTCTCACCCACCTCTTACCTTACCTCAGAAGTCTACGATGTATGAGCAAGTTATTTCATGGCTTTCAGCACACCAACAAACCCTGAAGTAGTGCTGTATTGGGGCTGTCTCTTTTATTGATTGTATTGCAGGATTTATTCTTGGCAAGGAATGTGTAGCTTCTGGCTCTCTTGAAGTAATTAAGACCTACTTTGCTCACTAAAGTCCTTTCTTAAGTCTCATTTTAATAAGATATTTTTCTGTTCTTACTTTCTTGACAGATTCATACAAGCAGGTAAATAACAAATTTAAACAGTAGCTGCCAGGTTACCAGGCTTTTAAAGCACAAACACTCGCTGGCTTAGTTCTCCTTTATTCAGTTACAGTAACTTAGTTTATTTTTGAAAATCTTTAGCAGAAAGATTTATATACAGTGTCAGGTCAATTCATAATTCAGCAGAGGAAGTGCATGTCAGTAACGTGTTGTCTTTAGATTTCATATTTAACCTTTTTTTTTTTTTCTTTTTTCTTTCTCTTGTTTTCAAATAAGGAGTTACCTAGATCAGTTAGCAGAAGAAGTAAATGATAAACTCCAGGAAACTGGCCAGGTGACGATATCAGAACTCTGCAAGGCATATGACCTTCCAGGAGAATTCCTGACACAGGTGATGTAACCCACCAACCCAACTAGTGTAGAATCAGTTGCGTTCACCTTCTTTGTCATCTTTACCGTATGCATGGCTTTAAATGTAATGGATTGGTTGCAATTCTAGTCAGAAAAGAATTAATATATTAAAGGTTGCGGCATGACAGCTGTTGACAGATTGGGGTTGGTGTTTGTTGATGTTTGCCTTTTCAGTACTGTGCAAAATTTCTTCAGCATCCTTATGAATGCTAGGAGCAGAAGGAAGCATTGTATTAGCAAAAATGTGAAAATTTCTGTTTGGCATCTTTGAGAGAAGATAGAAGGGTAACTTCATTGGTTTCACTGACTGGCTATCCAGAAATGGGAAAATAAATGTATTTTTTTAGAACTGAAGTCAAGATTCGTAATAGAATTGTCTTCAAATTCATCACTTTCAGTTGAGATGAATAATTTTTTTATAAAGAGTTTTTTTTCCAAAGGGTAGTTCTGAGACACTTTAGGCGAGCAGTCTTACTGAGTAAAACCATGTTGACTCTCTTAATTTATAAACAGAGCTTATCTGTTAATCCAGATTTTTGAGTTCATTTTGGTTTGGTATTGCTAATATGTGATAGTAGTAGTCATCCCAACTTCTATTTACAGGCTTTATCCAAGCGTTTGGGAAGAATTATTCATGGACGACTAGACCAGGAAAACCGTGGGGTGATTTTTACAGAGGCCTTTGTTTCCCGGCACCGAGCACGCATTCGTGGTCTCTTCAGTGCGATCACTCGGTAAACTGCAGCACCTGCAACCACATATTTAAAGATCTTTTTCCTAGTTCTTTACAGACCAGATTCGCTTGTGACTAAAAAAGAAAAGAAAGGCTGGTGAATGCGTTTATTTGAAGTACAGTTCAGTTCCTGGAGTGACCAATTCAGTGATGTTAGATTTTTTAATTTTTTTTTTTAATGGGGGCCAGGAGAGCAAGGAAAGTATAACTGAAATGGTTTTACATTTTTGGGCTTAAGATGTTGATGAGCAGTTTTTTAATGTGTTCAGAGAATATCTATCCTTGCTGTCATTGTGCTCCTCCCCAGTCAATTATGTATTGACATCTACTCAGTACAAAAGTCTAAAGAGATTTTTTCTTATTATAGTTATAATTTTCAACTTCCGTGAACAAAAGAAGTTTCCATGTGATAATTATCATAGCTCTGTTACATTTTATAATTCCATCATAATTTAAAATTGAAACCTTGTAAGCTGTGTTGTATTCCAGTGTAGCGGAGCTAGGCTAAGATATCATGCAGTTTTGCTCATCTAGAATAACTTCTTGTTTCTGAGTTCTCTATTTCAATTTAAGTAAATGGATTGTTTTGTTTTTCTCTTTTTACAAGGCCTACACCTGTAAGTAACTTGATCACACGGTATGGATTTCAAGAACATTTACTTTACTGTGAGTTTGCATTCAGATTGTTTTGTGTGTTCATTCATAGATTCTTCATTACAGAAGTACACTTTCAAAGAAACATTTTAGTATACGCTACCAATTCCGGAATAAAGCAGTATGTTTCTCTGTAGTGTAAGAAGTCTTAAACATTTTTGTACTATCCATAACTAAAGGGATGTTTTCTGTATCTAAAGCAGTGAGAGCGTATAGTGATGAAATGCCCTTGGGTGTGGGGTGATGCAAGAAGTGCAGTACTTTTTTTGACATCTGTTATGTTATTTGCCTTTAGCTACTGGCAGTTTTATCAGTGAAGCACAGAAGGGGACAGATTTTATGTAGCCAAACAGCATTAACTGCTCTGGATTTTATTTATTGACTACTCTGTGATAGTAGAGGCAAAGCTTTTGGTGTGGTCACAGTTCAATGTCTTTGTGTGCTGAGAGACAAAGCATGCTCTTAAACCGTTTACTTTTATTTTCTGCAACTCTTTAAATGGAAATCCATAAAGATTTCCTATCCAACTGCTAATATTTCAACTTTTCTGATATTTCAGCTTTTCTTTGATTACCAGGATTCCCCTCCCATCTGTTCAAAATTCTTCTTAAGGCATCATTAGTCTTGCATGCTGGCTGACCACATACTGCTGTTGTTGAGAATCTTTTAATGGTTTTTCATCTCTCCTCATGGAAGTTGATATCTCTCTTCTGTTTGACTGGGTCTTTTTGCCTTCAGGGCACTGCATACTTGAGCTCCATTAATATCCCTGTTCACCTTCTTGTTTTGTGACAAGCAAATTCATTATAAATGAAAATTTTAGCATTACAATTGTGTAAATACTCTGCTTTCATATAATCAGTTCAAGGTTTCCTTTTTTTCCTAGTACTTTGTTATGCATTAAATCCATTTTTCAGGGATACTATTTCAATTCCATAAATACTGAAAATATCTTTTTAATGGTGTTACTTATACTTCTGTGGCTCTTCCAGAAAAAAAGTGCTGCAGATCTTTACAGTTGAAGTATATTTATCAGTATACCTAGTGACTTAGGAAAAGGCAAAAGCATAGCATAACAGGCAAATCATACATTTGTATCTACCATTAAAGGACTGAAAATACCTTAGCTAGCATCAAGAGAGGCTTAGTACTTTCTTTCTAACAGTTACCAAGACATTCCTTGTTGATATTATTTGTGCTTTATAAGAAGTTTATTACTGGCAACAGTGTGAATATTGCAAACAATGAAGATGGTGGCCAGTAGGCGAGGTGCTAACATTTGTGCAGTTTAAGTAACAGTTTCTTATGTTGTTTTAGTGTGTTCAGACCTCTCTTTATTCCTTCTTGGGCAACATATCAATGGTGAATGCAAAAAGAACACTATATATGAAACGTACTTGTATTGTCTGATCAGAGACAGCACCTTTTGAGTGCATTTTCTAAATTAAAAAAATGAAACTGTCCAGATATCTGTTGTCTAAGAAGAGTTTTGGTCCTGCCATAGTGGCTCAATCTTTTAGAACTTTGTATGATTTCCTGAGCTTTTGTCAAGAAGATTCTCAGAAGCATTAAAAATAATTGGTACGATTCAGAAATGTTTCAGCAGAACAAACACTTGTAGCTTGGACTTTGGTTTCTTTCAAGCAGTGATAAAAAGGAAAAACAACTAATGAAGGGGAAAATAGAATGGGAAAAATAATTGCTATTTTCTATTAAATGGGTACATCAAAATGAGAAATACTGTTTCATTTGTTTTTTCTTTCTTTCAGCTGTGCTAGAAGAACTTGTTAACGCTGGTCGTCTAAAAGGCACTGTGGTTGGTGGGAGGCAGGATAAGGCTGTGTTTGTTCCTGACATCTATGCCAGAACACAGAGCAACTGGGTCGATTCCTTTTTCAAACAAAATGGTTACTTAGGTAATTAATCTTGTTCCCCTTATATAAAATGTCTTTCTTAAAAAGTAGTTTAGGTAATTAGTCTCACTCTAATATAGGCACTGTATAGCATAAAGCTTCACAAGAATAAGTGGAAATTAATACAGTAGTTGATTCTCCTTTTTGAAGACTGTCTTCTAATTGTTACTTCAGCACAACCACATTTCAGCATACAGAACCATGTTGCTAAATAATAACATTTCTTACCAAGGATGTTAAAAATGCTGTTTTTATTACTCTTCTGAAAACTTTTCTTTGAACTGCTTGTAGTTTTTCCACATGGTTGTATTAGACCCAAATAGCTGGGAATTTCAGGTCAGGCATCCAGATTGCAACCAAACTTTTGACTTTTAACTGTCCAGATGGCCAAGAATGTAGTGCACAGGAAGAAACTTTTCCACGAGATTTGCAAAGTTGGAGTGGATAATATTTAGTGTCCTAATTTGAGTCCTAATATGTATGTTTAAGTTGAAGCTGAGTGATGACTAATGATAGCCATTTAGAACAGGAGATGTGGGAAAATGTGGAGCTGAATAAACAGAGGAATGTACCCTTATGGTCCCAAAAGGCCAGTCCCTAAATAACAGTTTGTCTTGCATTTTGGAAAAGGTTGTCACAGTTTACTGTAGTACTATTACGCATTTCTGTAGTATTGCTTGACTAATACTGTCCTTGAATGTTTTCAGAGTATCTAAGTTTAAACTACCAAATGCTTCAAATGCTTTGCTTGTGAGGCATTGAATGATTCTACAACTATGTTGGAGAAAACAAAAATTTGCCATCTTATGTATTGTAAATATTCTGTTTATGTTAGAATACCTTGAAAAGATGTCATTGCACAGATAAATTTTATGACATTTTTTCCATAACTTCAAATGGTAATGTTCGTGACTTAATTTTCATATTTATATTGACTGTATCTAGCTGTAGCTTGTACTGAACTAAGTTTTAGGTGAGCATCAGCGCGAAGTTGTACTTAGGAGTTTCTGTACAGGAGCGTAATTCTTCTTTCCCAGTTTTTCAAGCTTTTTCAATTACTTCTTAGGATCCAGTGAGTATCTGAAAGTACGTAAATTTAACATGCTTTGAACTATTTTATAGAATTTGATGCACTGTACAGACTTGGCATCCCTGACCCAGCAGGCTACATCAAAAAAAGATACAAGTCCACAAAACTCTTATTTCTGAGGGCAGCTTGTGTCGGTCAAGAGATTGTGGATCGAGTTGAAGCTTCTGTAGATGAAGTCATCAGCTCTGGAAGTTGGATAGATGTAGCAGTAAGTGATTCTTTCTGTTGTTGTTAGATTTATTTATTTTGACTTACTTGTGTGTCAGATGTTATGTTATTGAAGCTACATGTGTTTAATGTACATCTCTGGTTACAGGAGAAGAATATTCAGACTAAGATATAATAACTAACTTTGTCTTTAATTTGGTCTGAACAAAAACATGGAAAGACCATGTCAGTATTCAGCTAGAGAGCAAGATGGTTTTGTAGTATGCTTTTGAAAAAAAAATCTTAAGCTGAACTCATATCAGGGTTTCTGTAAGTAGAGCATTATCAGCTACTTTGTTCTAGTAAATTCTTATTTTAGGCCTTAGAAGCATTACTGTGTCTCTCATGAGGAGGTCAGATGTTGTTTTGGTTCTGATGTTATTCTGTATCTGCTGAGATGCTTTGAAGAAGTTGTCATGCTGTTTCCCAGAGGTAGCACCGATACACTTGAGCAATGTTCACTGGAGAAAAAGATTTAAAATATTGTTTACTCTTAAATTACAGCTTGAATTTTATAACTGCAATATATTCTAAATAGTTAACAGCTATGAAATGGGGTATCTGTGGATCGTATTTATCCACACACAAAAATTTGTTCCTTCTGGAATATACTATTGTATACAAATGACTTGGATGTTCTTTACCGTAGACTCTTCTGCCAAGTTCGTTGTCAGTAGAAGATATTGGGATTTTGCTTCAACAAGTGATGAGATCTTTGAACAAAAGTTCTTCAAGTTTAGTCTTCAGTGATACCATCGTGGTCAGTGAGAAATTTCTAAGCAGCTGTACTGATCTGTTTTCTGATATGATGAAACAGAAAGCTGAAAAGGTATGGTTATTCATTGGTCCAAATGTTACATTCAGTTTTGGAGTGTAGTTTATTTGGCTTTCTGTTTGCTGTTCCCATCACTTTACTCATCTGAAATACAGCTTATGAAAACAAGCGAAAGAGTTTGTATTAATGTAATGCAGTGTATATTCAATTTTGCACAGTGACAACTATCACATTATGATTGGTTCCTGAACTTTGAAAGGACGAGTGAATGCTTCTTTGTATGTTGCTCATGGAAAACATGTTAGATTAGTATACTTCAATGTGGCTAAATGGCTTAAATGTTCCTCTATACATATTTTGCCTTCCCTTTGTCTTTTTGGTATTGACTGCATGTTCTTTGTTATAGGAAATGAAAAACAATCCTGTTCATTTAATCACTGAAGAAGATTTAAAGCAGTCGTATGTTTTAGAAAATGCATATGCTAATAAAAAGGACAAAAAAGATGAAAGAAGAAAGAAGGCAACAGGTAAGGCATAAAATGAAAAAAAACATTAGCCTTAGAAATATATCAGATTATTCTATTTTGTAGTGCAATAGCTCCCTCTAGTCCACTGCTGAAAATATTTAGGAAACAATCCAGCTACTTCTTGTGATTATACTATAGGCATAGAGCTATGTACATGAGAACTTATTTGAGATTTCAGGGTGCCATAAAGATATCCTGAATTAGTCCAGTACAAGGCATCTGACTATAGAAACAGGGAATGCATGTTCACTTATTAGTGTATATGGTATATTCACATAAGAATTAGTTGTGCCTGAGGTCTGTTCAAACCAGTATTAGCTCAGGGACCTCTGTACCATTTTGTAGTACACAGTGTAGATATGCTCTCACTGTCTCTTTGCAGGGATCTAGGAAAATTAAAATATTTCTTAATAGTTCTGAGAAGTTACTCAGTCTAAATTGAGAATTTAGATACTAAGATTTTCTTTGAGAATACTGTACTTGTTTTTTGAGAATCCCTTGCCAATAATTTTCTGTTGTTTGTGTGTGTAACAGTGATTTGAGTGTTCACACAGTTACTTCAAGGTATATTATGTGTTAAAATCATCCCATGCCTTACTACATTTCTGTCACGGCTTTTTGGAGTAGATTTTAATTTGAGGCAGAATAGAAATGTATGGTTTTAAGCCTTAGAAATCTTTCTGTGCTTAAAACTTTTTTCAGAACAAACACTCAATTTTCAATTCCAAAAACTATGTTGCTACAGCTCAGCTGAGGAATCTATTTTGAACACACATGTACAGTTTTAGGTGCTACTGAAGGTAACAGAGCACTGATGCATTTATTTTAATTGCATCTATGCATCTGAAAAATAAAACATAAGATTCAGCTCTTAAAAAGGCCATGACTGAGTTGGCATGGAAATTCTTACCACAAGAGACAGCAGATTTTTCTAGGCCGGTAGCTGAAGCAGAAAAGCTTGAACTTAAGTTGAACTGTCATAAGTAGAATGACTTCAGTTTCCAGCCTTCTGAGGATTAAAGACTGTTCTGAGCATGTACCTTGTTTCTGTAGGTGCATTCACATGTACAGATGTAACATGTAGTTGTCAGCTGTGTCGTCAGCAAGCACTACCTTGAAGGGTTTTTTGTATTGACTTAGCTATATTACAGTCAAAACCATGGTTTAAGGATTAGTTTTATTTTGTAATGGCAAAATGAGACACATCACATTGCCTACTTCAAAGTCTATGTGTCACTATAAGCTGTGTAAATGTTACCTGACATGGCATAGTGTTAATTCCATTTATACAATGTAGATTCTCCCATGTATCTCAGTAATGAAAATTGCAAGATAAATTGTCAGTTTTCTGTTTATAACAGCCTTTTACAAACAAGAGTGCAGAAATGATTCTTCCTGTGAACTGAAATCATACAGCACGTCCTCTTTTCTGGCCCACGTCTTCTCTTGTTTGTTTGCTTTCTGGATGCGATCTTGACTGCAGATTGTTGCTTATTCTGTAGTGCTATTAAAGTGAAATACAGGATGAAAGAAGCTTTTTTGGCAAAGTTGCTAATATATTGCATATTTGACAGTTTCTATCTGCTAAAAATGTAGTCATATTTCAAATGGGCCTGTGAAAAACATCCATTCTTTCTTTTGTTTTTAGAGATCAAATTTTACCATGTTTTGTTATCCGCAGCGAACAAATTTGTTGTTCCAGCAAAGAAATTGTTTCTAAGATATGTTTCTAAGTAGTAGCATCTTGCCTTTGTGTTTCCTTTCTTGAAATCATAGTACTGTTAGAATCTTATATGTATATGCAAAAATAGTTTCTCATGACTTAGGGAATGTACAGAACTGATTTTTTTGGATTTAAAATTTCTTCCTAGTCAAAACAAAGGAAAACAAGAAACAAGGAAAAGAACAAACAGATAAGCAGCTTACATTCTGAGGAGGGACTGTATTTTGAATTGAGATGGTGTCTGCGGTGCGAATACATGGATCATAGAACCTATTAACTAAGTGATTTGTTGTATTTGTCAGAACAGAATCATCTCACTGCTTTACTGTCATTGAGGAATAACTGAATGAGAAATAGCTCTCTAGCTAATTGAATGTACACTTGCAAGAATACTTTGGATAAATGTTTACCATGGAGGATTATTTTTCTGAAAGTTAACAAAGTCACATTATCTAGAATATCTTTGAGTAGCTTGGTTATTTGACATTACTGAACAAAATGCAAAATGCTTACTAAAATGCTATTTTCATCCAAAAGAAAATCTCCTATTCCATAATGGGAATTATTATTGCATCTGTTTTCATTTGCGAAAAGGTATTACAGCTTTGGTTATTTTAATGAGAATTTTAATTTGATATGGCTGGCATATGTGATTATTTATGACTGTAGTTTAAATGAGGATTTTACTTGGTATGCTTCTTTTTATTTTAAGAATGGAACTGTTATGACACAAGCATACTGCTTGATTTATTTTTTTTAATTTAGATATAACAAGTACTGCAGATAGATTACCATAATATTATAAACTTTTAAGTGCTAGAACTTTACTATGAAATAAGCAAATAATTCTCCACCAGAGGGCAGTGGAAGCGTGAGAGGAGGAGGAGGTGGTAATGCTAGAGAAATCAAGATTAAGAAAACAAAGAAGAAAGGAAGGAAGGATGCTGATAGTGATGAAGAATCACAAGCCACCAGCACAGGTATGTTTGGGTAGTGTCTACTCATGCTACATGTTTTTTATCACTTGCTTTTCAACACCTGTGATTTCTCCATTGTATTATTGAGTTCAGGTGGAAAAGAATTTAAGAGTACTATCCTGTTAGAATTGTACCAGTGGATGTAATACTGTTATTTAAGTGAAATGCTCATATCATATTCATGGAATTGTATAAATTAGCCTTTAAAAAAGTAACCTAAGTAAAGGAATTTAGAGCAGATACTTGAAATTTTTGATTTTATGTAGGAAATACTTGAGATTTTAGGATGAAAATGTATGTCAGCATATGAAGAGAGGATGCAGTGGGTTTGGAGCTAGGCTTTTCTTGGTGGTGATCAGCGCCAGGCAAGAGGGAAAAGGCACAAATCAGAACAAAAGATGTTCCATCTGAATACGAGTAATTGCTTAGTTCTGTGTACAGATTGCCCAGTGAGATGGTGATGCCTTTCTCCCTGGAGATACTCAGAAGCTGCCTGAGCAAGGTACTAGGAAAGCAGCTCTAGGTGGCCTTGCTTCAGCAGGGAGTTTGAACTAGATGACCCTCAGAAGGTCCCTTCCAACCTCAACTATTATGTGATTCTTTAATATGGATATTATAGTTGGTTTCTTAACATTTGCTGAATAGTGTATGATAAATAGAGTAGTTCTCATCCAGGTTTATTACGTTTAATATTTTAAATAAGATGCATCTTGCTTTTTACTCAGATTTTTATGTCTGAGCTAGTCACCTTTGTAACTTCACATTTTAGTGTGGACAGGTAAGTACTTCGAAGGCCCATCTGTCTGACTGGTTTTGATGTGTTTTATATAGGATGAGTCTGCATCACTCCCTGTTCGTTCCCATTTCTTCCCACTGACTTAGGAAGAGCATGGGTAGCTTCATCAGAAGTAGATACCTATGCTGTTAGACTACATTAAACAGTGACAGTCGTCATATTCATAAACTAAAATCCCAGGATAAATGCAGATGTAACCATTCAAATATAAGTAACATCCTTCAAATCTGGATTTAAGTTCCCTTTCCACCTCTTTCATGAAGTATTTTATGTTGATAATTACTGCTACAGCGTGGCTGAGAAAATCATTATTTCCATTCATTCAGTTTCTGTAGGTGCAAAATAACCCTTCTTTGTGCTGCAGCTGGTACATGAAATGCCTCCCTTTTCTGATTTGCTGTCATCATCCTGAACTCATTCTCCTAACGTACAAACTAACTTCTGCTGCGTGCTGATGAACTTAATATTTTGTCAAAACCAAAGTACAGATGCAGTATTTTATGTGCATTTACAAGCAGCATATAAGGAAATCTTACTACAGGAATTTTGGAATTTAAAAGTATCTTTTTGGTTTTGTCATCCTTCACAAACAAACACGGGCCAGACAGCTTTGAAATCACTCACCAGAAGTATGTTTCAGTATATTTCTTGAGTTGTCTGTAACAAAGAATAATCTTTAGGGGATCGAAAGAGAAATTTAATCTTTTTTTTTTGTGTGCACAATATTTAACTGTTGTCTGTAGTCATGCTTTCTTATGTGTTGTTGGTAATGCTTCTATGGGTGTTTGAACTTAAAAGCATTTCCATGTCTCGTGCCCCATAGCAGCTACAACAATGTTAAGTATAAACTTAGGTCTGTAATTTTGGTTTATGGCCACTGCAGGTAGGAATAAGCAGCTGGAGTTCCATTTCATGTCACAAGAGGAAATGCAAGATGTTTTAAGGACGCACATGCAGGACTGCCCTGAAGAACTTATTACAGAACTTGCAGAACATCTAATGAGGTAATTTCCATGATTCAAACAGAGTTAGAAAGTTCATTCTTTTTTCTGTGTTGAGATTTCACCAGTCCTGTCTTCTCTACGTACCTATCCTGGTATATTCACATCCCATGTTCATTCTGTTACGACTGGCACCTGTGTAATGGAATAGTTACAAACTAATCTAATAAAAGATGAATGATTTATTTTAAAAGATATTCCATGCAAGAGACAGATATGAATATATATATTCAAAGCAGAAAGGACATGAGAGGACCATAACAGCTCTACCTTGGATAAACTTGGAATGGAATAATAACTGTGCCTTAAAAAGGGCTATTTTAATGCATCTTCAGCTCACCATCTTATGGCTCATTCTTCTGAAACTTGTGTACAGACCCTTTAAAGATTTTGAGAATAGCATTGCTGCAGTAAATCTTTTTCTGTCTTGCATCTTGTTCCCATTTAAGAGTTGTTGTAGAGTTAAAGCCTTGTTAAGCACTTGCATACCTTGCATACTTAACTGATAGTACTTCTGCAATTACAGAAGTATATTCAAATTTCCTGATGCTTTTTTTTCCTCTCTCTTTTACTTTTTATTTCTCTCTTAATTCTGTGGCTTCCACATCCCACTCACTTACTGGGTCATGAGGCAGATTTCTCTGCCTGCATGTATGGAAAAACCTTCAACATTTTTACACTTTTTTTTTTTCCTCCCCTGTGCTAAGACCTCTGACAAAAAGTTACCAGGAAGTTGTGCGTTCCGTTTTTACATCTTCAACATCTTCGTCTGGAGCAAGCAGAAGACAGACTATGAAGGACTTGCAGGAGGAGTTCTCAAACTTGTACAACAACATTCGATTATTTGAAAAGGGAACAAAGTATTTCACAGGTATAATAAAATACATACTTCAAAACTACTTATTCAAGAACGCTGAATTTATTTCAGAATCTATATGCAGAGTCAGAGAAGAACAAGTTTTCAGAAAATGAGAAAACGTAAGGATGTATTTACAGTGTTTAAAACTGACCTCATGCTGATGTGCAGTGCTTTGTACACTTACTGAAATACATTCTCTTTATTTCATATCCATTGTCTCCATTCTGTCCCAAGTTATTGTGCATTCTTGTCCTTTCTTCTGAAGTGCTTATATCTCGTCACAGTTTTTATTATTTCTTTAAAATGTATAGTAAACTTGCTTCATTCTGTCACCTTTGTAATTAATGAAAACACTGAATACTTCCTGACTCTGAAGAACCCCCATCTCAACCTTTCTTTGGTTTGGTATTGAAAGTAACTGCTCCTTGAGGGTAGTTTTTCAAAAAGCTGTGGATTGATTTTGGAGTAGGTTACTTTGTAATGTGTCATCTTTGGCTACCTGTAGACTTTTCCAAGATTATGTGCTATATTCAGTTTTCTTGAGAACTTTCTCTGTAAAAAATGTACAGCAAAAGGAAATACCAAACACAAAATCTAGATACATTCCTGTGGTTTGGAGTAAGTGGGAATATTTCCCATAAACTTCTCTTCTTGTATGCTGCTTCTTTTTTCCAAAATTCTATTTCAGTTTTACATCATGTGCCTGCTTAATTCAACTTAGTTTCACTGCTTGTCCCATTGCCTTTATGTACTTTTTACTTGTTGATGGGTCGAATCAGTGCTGTGTTAGTAGTTCAAGAGGATTGCATAGGGACTCGTATACCTTTGGAGCACTGACAGTGCATTAAAATTACAGACTTTAAAAGCTCACATTTTTGCTGAATAATACTCTGTAAGAAATTGCAAATGAGAGATGTTTGCTTCATGCATTCAAATGAATTTATAGTATTTATAGTTGATAGAGCCTATGTTTTAGAAAGTGTTGTGATAACTGTTGAAATGAAACAAAGAGCTGTGGTAAGGTATTTTCCCATTTTTTTCATTTTTATTCTATTTTTTTTTTAACAGATGAGACTCAGAGTAACCTTGCTAAGCACCTGTTGAAGACCGTCTGTACTGACATTACAAATCTTATTTTCAACTTCCTAGCATCTGATTCGATGATGACAACGGAAAATTATTCTACCATTACAAGTGAGGTACAGAGCTATCAGTTTCTTTTCAGCAGTTTCAAGTAGATGAGTGATATTTATTTAATTATCTTCTGTCTTGATACGCCCACAGCTAAAATAGGAATCACTATTACAGATTATTTCCATTCCTCTCTCATGCAGGTGAGGACCAAGATTTTAAGTAAATTGCCAGAAGGTACCAAAGGTCCTTTAACTAAACTGCATACTTCTCTGAATGGCAAGGTAAAGTGTTCCAGAATCTTTGAGTTCATATTTTCTGTTCTGGTGGTATTATGCTAATAAACAGCTGAGATGCATGGTATGCTATAGTATGTAACTGATGCTGCAGTGAACACTGAAGTCATCTTTTGAATTTGTCTAAGTCACAGTACTTCTTCATATATGAATTTTAAGAGGTGACATTTGATCTAATGTTTTAAAACTGGTAGTCAGCTCGCTGTTTGCTTCCAGATGGAATCTAGTCTATCTTTTATTTTTAAATGAGATAAATGAAATCTGAGAGAGAATCTGCAGTATAGCAGTTGTTGCTTCTTGTCATTTCTTTCTAAAGATTGATTTGTCCTGTATTTTTTAAAAAGTATTCTTGAGTATTTACAAAAAAAACCACAACAGATTATAGGAGTGCAAGTAGAAAGAAGTGTGATTTATTACTTCTTATATGCAAAAATGCATTACTTTATGTTTCTTCAGAAGAAAAATCTGTAGGGAATTACAGAACTTGTTTCTTTTTAGTATTTCATTTGTAGTACTGTTGCCTTATAGTAGAGTTTTCACATTTAAATATATGAACTGTTGGAATATGAAAAAACTTATTTTAAAATACTTTTTTTCCTTTCTTTCTTATAGTTTATTCTAGTTGTATTTGGCTGTGAACAGTAGTTAGTTCATTTTGTAGCCTGCTAACATAGATTCTTACATCTGTTATTTTTTAATAGAGTTTAGAGGACTTCCTTTCGTACCTTGATACTGCAGCAGATATTTGTGATATCATGGTGAAAAAAGGAGACAAGAAGAAGGAAAGGTATCTTCATCATATTTATTCTATGTACACTGTGCGAATTAGCTCTGTTGCTGCACAAATGTCAGATGATTCATTTGCTAGCAGTCACATAGAATGTGCAAGTAAGAGTCAGTTGTTCTTTCCAAACTGTTTGTCTGAAAAATACAAAGGTGGGCAGTCCTAATTCTGTGGGAGAAGGAAGACAGGAGGGTTTGTATTCAGCTAATCTGGCTGGCTGATGACATTTAAGTTTGCTAGGGTGCTTTTCAATATCTGAGCTATACCAGAGCTTCTGTTTTTGTTTTGTTTTTACCTTTATATCAGGAATATCACAAGTATCACATCAAGAATTGATCAATCAGAGAAAAAAAATGGCATTCTTAATGTTAGATCAGTTTTCGAGTCTATGATCAATCATGACAGAATGAGAAACATATTTTACTATAATCTGTTCTTGTTCCTTAGGCAAGTCCTATTTCAGCATAGGCAAGCTCTGGTTGAACAGCTAAAAGTAACAGAAGATCCAGCTCTTGTTCTGCACCTGACATCAGTACTGTTATTTCAGTTTTCAACCCACTGTATGCTTCATGCACCAGGAAGATCTGTACCACAGATCATTAGTTTCTTAAGCGGCAAGATCCCTGAGGTATTCCTTTCTAGTCTTTTTGCATCAAAGTACTTTTTGTTTTTCTAGGACCAAATGGAATGATACTAATGCTGCTATATAAGACTGGCACACTTGTGTTTCATGTCTAACCATTACTGTATGTGCAGAACACGTAGTTTGCCTGATCTGTGTTGTATTTTAAGTGTATTTTCACTATTGTTAATAAAATACATCTGTCATTTGTACTGAAGCTTTTGCCTTTATCTGTAATCAGCTACATATTGTGGGGTGTTAAAAATCACTGACAATTCTTGCAACTCTCTCTTTTCTCCTTGCTAGAGTGTGTGATTGCTTTGAACTTTTCTAATTCAGTTTTAGAAAAGATGTACCTCTTCAAAAATTGAAAGATTCAAATTCTATATCCAATCTACCAAAACTGATTGTTTTTACTGACTTCTTTGCTTTACTGCTTCAGTTAATTGTCCTGTTCCTGCAGCATGGGTGCACTTCTCATTTTTCTCCCTCTCTGTCTGTTTCTCAGAATTTAGGTTGCAAAATACTCTGATGGAAATGTATTCATCTATCATTTTCCCTCTTAAGACAAGAATGAGAGAATGCTTTTTCTAACACTTTCTCTTCAGTCAATTAAAGGTCTGTGTTACCTCTTCCATTACATTGACTTTTTTGTTGTTGTTTGATTGCTTTTTGTTTTTTTTCTCCTCAGGATCAGCATTCTCTATTAATCAAATACCAGGGATTAGTAGTGAAACAGTTGATCAGTCAGTCGAAGAAAGCGGAACAGGAGGATGACAATAAAACAGAGGAAGAAGAAGGAGAAGATACCATCCGGAAGGAGCTCCAGGAAATCACTGCCTCTATCAAAGATCTTGTTCTCAGACCTAGAAAATCTTCTGTAACAGAGGAATAAAATGATTACTGAGTGTGTCCATGTCTATGATACAGGTTGAAAACGCTTGAAAAACTAATATTTGGCTTCTAGCAAATGATAGCCAAGGAATACAGTCATCATGTAATGATGACAAATGGAGTTTCGGTTATCTACTACTACAGCACATGTATAAGATACATAATAATACATTAGATGAAGAGGATGCTTCGGGTATAAAATCAGTGGGTTTTTTTTAACTGGCACTTGTAGCCTCAAGAAATGCTTTTTCTTGAGATGACAGTGTATTCTGTTACATGCACAGGTTTATAGATTTGCTCTTCTGATTTGGAATATAATGGTATAAGGGTTGCATATAAGTGTGTATAAGCCTTTATTTCAAAGATGGTAACAACTATCATTTCAAACCTAAGTGGTATACAAATGAAAGGCCATTTTTACATTTTGGTGGAATTAGTGGATGTTTTCCACTAAAGAGTGAAACCATTGAGTACAAGTTTATATTCCTAAACTTTAAAGAAGTGACCCAATATTTATGTGAGTTTCTAAACGTACTGAAATCTTTCAAAATTTGACATACCCGTGCTACTGATATATTCTGCTAATGTCAGTAATAGCAGCTCATTTAAAACTTGTAATTGGGACAGAGGAGGTGATACCCTTTTCCACTGATAATTTGAGTGTAGGTAAATACTATTTCACTTGCCATATTTAACATTCTATGTCATCATTCAGCAGTCTTGTTGAATTCTTAGTCCAGTTCCAATTCTTAGCTGCTCAAATCACATGCTTGCATTCTGTCAGCTGCCTTGAGGGAACTTCTGGTATTCTGTTTACCCTGAGTTTGTGGAAAAGAATTTAAATATTAACTTCTTTCTGCATAAACTTTATAGACAGTTTGTCTAGTTTGAAATAGCTAGATGTTGAAAGTTTCCCTCTTTTAACTTGCCTCATTTTCACAACTACTTTGTCTTGAGGAAGGTAAACAAAAAAAAAAAGTTTAAATAAAATCTTTTGAGTTCTGGCACTATTATTGACATAATTACTGTACATCAAATGCACTTCTAATCAGCATTTATGTTAGTTTTGAAACCAGAAATATTTTAGTTCTAACAGATCCTTCTTGACCTTGTATTACTTCAGTAATGCCCATTGATTTCATGCAATTCCAAGAGTTCACCCATTTTTGCCAAAATTCTTTGATACTGAAAGAAAGCAAATAGGATTTGCACAGAATCTACTTTGTTTAAATATATTTTTTATTTTCATTGTTTTATTTTTGTTTAAGTATTTGTTTCCCTTCACTTTGTATATCCTTTACAGTTAATAAAAAATATCTGCAAGTCTGAAATTGAAAAAAATAGAAAATAAAAGTTGATGAGGTCCAGTATTAAAACTCAGTGATGGATTAGTTGTGATGAATTTTAACCATATATAGGGGTACCTATGTAATGTTTTACAATATTCCCTTCATAATTTTCATCTTTTACCTGGTGTAAGGCAAAAACTGTACCAGTGGTAAGGCAGAAGGAAAGATAGTTTTTCTCTTTGGCTGGAGGATATCTTAGCTATCAGTGAAGAACAGCGATGAGTAAGGTGAGAAATACTCTGTTTACCTTTGTTTAAGAAAGAGTTTGTGTATGGAGAATAAGCTTAATTTCCTTGGCCAGAATGGCCAGAATAATTACCATGCTCCTATAGTGAACATAAACAATTTTGTAAGACATGAGTCTATGCTGTAAATAATATACTATGTGATATTCTATATGCAAATGTGAAATTATTTTAATAACATTAAATGATGGAATATTTAAAATGCAATATTGACTTAATCAGTGGTTGTTAGTCTTGCAGCGTACAACTTAAAAAATGGTTATATGCACTTTCTGATTTAATGTTGCTTTCAGTGTTCCTCTATTTTTGATTGATACTGTTACATATCATAAAAATAACTTATACAATCCACTATTTCATGCATTAGAGTTGCTATATGATAGCCATTGTTATAGGGATGATAAATATATATATATCATTCTAATTAGGTGAGAAAGATACTCTAGAATGCAGAGGTGTCTTCTGGCTACTACGAATTCTAGGAGATAAAGGTTGGAAAACCTTCTCAATCTCACCTACTCTACAGTCAACAAATTGAAATTGATGCGTTAAATGTAAGTAGTAACAAAAAAATTCAGCTGCATCCTTTCTTTTCCCTGGTATTAAGTTGGCAAAATCTGACTTTTGTAGCTGTTTATTTCCAGGTCTACCAGTACAGCAGACTGTTGCTCTGTAAGATCTGACAGCTTTCTTTCTAATTCTCTGGTTCTGCAATTGTTTATTATTTTGATTTTTTTATTATTATTATTTTTTTTTTTAAGAAGGGAAATAAAAAGGAAGGAAGGAAGGAAAAGGAAGGAAAAGGAAGGGAGGGAGGGAGGGAGGGAAGAAGGAAGGAAAGAAGAGAGGGAGAGAGGGAGGGAAGAAGGAAGGAAAGAAGAGAGGGAGGGAGGGAGGGAGGAAGGATCTCAAGTTTTCAAATGATAGCACTGGGATTTGATGTCTGGATGAATCCTTAACAGCTTGCTCATATAAAGCTACAGGCTCTGTAGGCTCTTGAAGTAGGCTTCGTAAGAAATGGTTGCTCCTTGATTTTTTATTTTATATTTTTAGGAATGGGAAGTTTAGTACTCTTACGGAAAACAAAAGAGTGTCTGCACAAGGTCAGGTGAAATGCCTGTGTACCCCAGGATCATTAGTCCAGAAGTGGATGCCTAGGGAGGAACAGAAGAATGAGGCACATTGTGATTTTTCCCTTGAGTGCTTTTGGAGCCCCCACATACGTGCTACTCAAACATTCTGAATCATGGCTGTACTTTAAATATAGAAAATGGTATTGATCTGAAGCTTTTGGGTAAACAGGATGCTGGTGAACACGATTCTTTCTCTGCTGACCCAAATTACAACACAAGCAGTAAATGGCAAATATGTTTTTATTCCAACATACGGTGTTGGAACTATGTCGTTAGCTTTTCTTGACAGGTCAGTTTGGTTAATATTTGCTTGCTTTGACTTGTGGGCTTCAAAAGGTACTTGATCAAGAATTGTGCTCTCAGCTTTTTTTTTCTTTTTTTTTTTTTTTTTTCTTTTTGGAAGTAAAGGCAAAAGGATGATTCACTTTCTGGACTCACATTTGGACCTAACTTGTCTTCTCCCTTCCCAATCCACGAAAATAGCAAGCTTGAAAAATCAGCATTAGAAGTCTTTGGCATAAACAAAGCTTATAGTTTGTACAACAGTAGGAGAGAAGAGTTCAGTCTAGTTTGTGTAGAAAACAAAGTGAGTGTGTGCAGAGCTTGGCAATAACAATCAAATGGTCAGTCTTAATTGCAAGATTCTACCTAGGCGCTCATAACCACCAGAAGTCATTGTCCAGATTTGCCAACTCTACCAAAATCTTCATGACATAACCTTAAAATGTTTCCTTCTTTCTTCTACCTGTGGAACAAAGCAGTTCCCACCCACTTGACATTATAGACTAAATGATTTCTATGCATTGGTGGTGGAACAATCTGCCTGGAGGTTAAAGTAGTTCATAGGACAAGCAACCAGCCTTTTTTGTTTGTTTTTTTTACTGCTTAATTTCAGCCTACTTTTCTAAATGGACGCAATATTCCTTCTCTTGGCTAAAATTGGTTAGAGACTCACGCAAAGTATAAGCTCAAAGTGCTTCATGTATGTGGTGAACTGTGCAAAAGCTGTCTGATCCCTCTCTGAACAAGAGATGACTGTGATTTGAAGTAGGCTGGAACTGAGGGATATTGAGAGTGAATCTGGATGGGGCTGTTAATGCTATGGATGGTAATGCCTTGCAAGCCACTTCCTGTGCAGGGGAAGGGAGGCAAGTTGTTCCAGCCCAGAAATTGCTTTAGTAGTGTCAGAGGAATTCAGCTCAGTCCCCAGAAGTCTTTCCTTTAATTGGAGAAATCTTTCTCCTGCCCACCCACCCCCATTTCCTGTACGCAGCAGTCATAGGTTAATAATCACGGCTTTTTCCCTTCCCTGAATTGCAAGCCCAAGTGAGGTCTTTTAGATTCCTTCTCTGTGGGCCACAGCGTAGCTGGGGATGAATGATGATCTATCATTTTATTTTTAATTTCTACAAAATGGTTTAAGGGTTTCAATTCTTGAGTTTTTAACAGAAGTACCTTTTTCTTTTTGACAACTTCCTGAAATACGTTCCTTTAAGATCCTCCTACACGGTACGTATTTGTAATTTGTAAATGCCCTATGTCAAAAAATGATTCACTGGTGAGGCAGCGAGCTATTTGCATGTCATGAGGTCTCAGGGAAACAAACTGACCCTCAGCCTTCTTCCATCCAGCCAAATTCTGATGGGACCCTCAAATAGCTCTGGCAAAGTGTTCTGTTTCTTTTGGACTTGATGAATGCTTGTTTCTGTGAAGACGTGTAATTATTTCTTCCTCTACTTTGCTGCAGAAGTTACCAGGAGAAGCAGCTTAAAACCAAATGTGAGTATTGAAGCTCATTTTCCTTGCTCCCTTTACGTGATAGAACTGCTAATTTGAATGACTACTGCTTCTTTAAATTATATGCAGAGCCTATACATTTAAAAGAAATGTTTAACTTTGTGTACCAGAAGAGAAAGCACACTTTTCAGATGAAACAGTTTTTGTTTTATGAACTGGCTCACTCATTAATGTAGGAGAACATTGTTTCCTTTGTCATGAGATGGGGGTTAGTTCTGTTTACTCCATAGAACAAGCCAAGAAAAGTGTATATGCTGTTTCCTGTGATATCATTTTTACCTTTTAGCAAACCTTCATAGCTATTTGCAATCACAAGAAAAGTCGCAAAGCAGTGACTTTTAAAATCCATTTGTGAATGTTTTAAGTAGTGCCTGATAAGTCACAAATAACAGCATTGCCTAACATGGAGTGTTCTTGGTTTTTCTTTGAAGTAAAAACCAGTTTCCAGGCCAGTATTTCTATCGATATTTTAACTTGTGGAAATCATGTAGCAAAATTCTGTATCAGTAAGACATTTTCTTTTTTCTGTCACATTTTTATGATCATAATCTTGGTTTGGAATTTAAAGGGAAAGAGAATTGAAAGGCTATACCACTGCCTACTGAAATTTTGCTGGAAACGTGCCTATATTACAGAATTTAAAAAGGAATATGAGTAATAAGGGTTATAGGAAAACTTCATGTATTAACTGCACTGATACCTGATTTCACAATGGCAATCTTTTTGATAAAATTAACTTTGGAAGAAACTATCAGACATTATTTCCATTTCAGTAGTAGGAATGTTGAAAGTATTTTTGTCTGTTTTCAAGAGATTTGTTTTTACACCTGGAGCCGGACACACTCATATTTAGAAAACAAGTTTCAGATGCTTTTGTTGTGTTTTAATTCTGCTAGGAGTTGACATTTCTGAAGTGCTTTAAGAGGATAGGACAGATTTGATGTTTTAACGTTACAACAGATGGCTGACGGACTTGCCATGCAATTTGATTGCATTATCTCAAAAGTCACTTTGATTCACACTTGTGTAATTAGTAGAAACTTGAGATGACACACTAACCTTCTTGCAACATTAGAGCTGAATGTAAACAAAAGCTGCTCGAAAGAGATTCTGATCTATTGTGACCTGTGGTATCTCCAGGTTATTTGCAGGCAATCATATATTGCTAAGCCTATGTGTTTGGCCAACTTGGCAAGATGTAAGTTCTGCCATAAAGCAGTAAACCCAGCTTTCTACATATCTTTTTTCCACGCCTGAGTTTTACTTCTCAAAAATATTTGAAACTTTCCATATTGCCTTACCACGAGCAGACAGAAGCGTGAAAATCTTCACCAGCATGTTTCCTAATGTCTGGGTTAGAATCAGAGGGTGAAGTCTTGACCCTGCTCAGATGGGCAGTACTCCTGTCAGATAAACAATCTCTGGACTCTGTCAGCTTTTATGTTGCCTAGGAAGTAAACTGATGAGTTTTTCTGCATGTTTCCCCGCCAATTAAGTGTAAGATAATGTCTTACATTTAACTCTAGGATGTTTATGAGGAAAATGATTTCCAGCTCAGCTTTTTCTATTTAAATCTCTAGAGCCAAAGTTGGGGAATTGGAATAAGAAAATGCTGCTGGTATTCCATTTGTGGTCCTGCAGTAGAATTCACTCTTATGGGAATGCCCTAGTTTTAGATAAGAGGCTGTGAACTTCCCATTTTATACATTTATATTTTCCAGTAAAGTGTAAGAGGGATGAATAAGGACAGTTTTGTAGAAATGCGCAGACATTACTCACTGCTCAAAAAAACAATGAACTGATAGCTAAAAATAAGTTAATAAAAGCCCATGACATAAAAAAAGCCATGGCATAAAATTCTGTAACAGAGATGCAGTGAGGGAACAGATTATTACGAAGACTAACTTATCTCCCTTGGTTGCTTCCATGATAATGGCTAAATTAAGTTTCTGCTGGGAATCACCCTGGAGAGGAATTTTTCTCTCTCCCTAAGCTATAAGAAGTGCCTTGTGAATTAGCCTCAATAGGCGTAGCTTAGTTTTTGTAATGCCTCCATTCTCCTGATATTGAACTACGTGTATGTCAGCTGTTATCCCCTCCTGTTTCCCTTTCTCATATTAAGGTGCTTAGTTTATTTTTAATTTTATTTTACTTCTTTCATAACAGCAGATTACTTTCCCTCTCAGCCAAAGTCCGTATATTAGGACTGGTAAATTCTTGCACATCACATCTCAACATAATCTAAGTGAGGCATCCTGTTCAGATCCCTTAAGTCATAGCTGGCACTGGAGGCTGACCACGTGGCAACATTCATATGGTGTTTTCACCATCCCAGATCCATGCCATGACTTGCAGCCTGATGACCAGATTTGCCTCATGGCAAGTGTATACCTTCCCATACCTGCAGGCCTTCTCTCTGACCTTGAGCAAGCTTCACAACTGTGTTTTAGAGTTACTTTACTATCATTAGAAAAGTATTCTGAAGTCTCTGAAAGGAAGACTTAAAATTTTCGTTTCAGTGAGTTAAGTTCTATTTATCAGAAGCCCAGAACAGTGTTAGGTTATAAATGTACATACAAGGAGACAAGTCTTTCTCAAGTGACCTCTGCAGTTTCTAATTCAGCCACACCACAAATCATTTGTGTATTATAAGACATGAAATTGTGGCACAATTACAGTTGTGTGAATATCTGGATTGAGGATACTGTTGCATGCAAAAAAAAGGGAAAAGATTGAAGGAAAATGGTCTTTGTTTAATTTTGTGCTTGGAAATGAAAAGCATTATGAAGCATTTGAGATTAAAAGCTAAAGATGTTTGTTTTAAATGCAGCAACAAAGTTCTTAGGTGCATCTATTCACCGACTTTCACTTTTTACTGTAAACATTTACTACATTTACTGTAAGTTAGAGAAAAGGGCTGGAACTGGTTTTGTTCCTTAAAGGCTTCTGCTCTTTTTGCCACTCAACTGTCTCAGAGCCACCTTATCCCCCATAGCTGGTTGGTTACAGGTTCTGAGCATTATCCTCCACTGAAACTGGTCATTTCCATTCCTAGTTTGCTAAGATGGTTGCTTTGCTATTGCTAAGTATAAGGCTTCAGGTTGTCACTCGAATATCTTCAGTGGATTCATTGTTCCACAATATCCTTGAGTTAAATTGCACATTCTTGAAATGTTCCTAAATGCTAGAGAGGAATTTCTTATTTTTTAACAGATTTCCTCCAGCGTTCTGAAAATTAAGTGATGGATTTTTATTCATTATTATTTGAGTCAAATGTTGACTGTCTGAGGTGTTCTGATAATCTTTAGCTTTAATTTTTCCTTCAGTCAATATAGGGCAATCCCACAGTGGATCCAGATTTTGGATAGAATGTATTTATAATCATAGAAAGAAATGTGAAAGTCGTTGTGCCAAAAAAATGAAAAAGAAAAAAAAGTCTTTTCGTATGCCAGAACATTACAAAAATCCCAGCAGAGCAGTAACTGAAAGGTCAGTAACCTCACTTCATAATGAAGAAAGACAGAATACTGAGATCTATTCATTTCAGGGTCTAATTTTAAATCTTTGCCACTTTTAGGAAGATAGACTATATTAAAATAGGAAGAAATATGTCTAAAGTCTGGCACGGAGATCGGAGGGCTTAAGGGAATTGTTAGGATAACCAGTCACATAACTGCTCTGAAGACCTTATCTGCTAAGAAAACAGAACAGGTAAAGAAAGAGGCACAAAGATTTTGAGTGCATAGAAAAGACCTTGCAGTAGGTCATTGGCAGGACGTGAACAAAACCCAGAGCTGAGAGCAGTCAGTGTTGGTGCTCTCAGGGTGTGTGAGGTGAAGATAGAGTTGATGCCATGACATACTCTACCTTGTTTGGCACAGTGTTACCTATTCAACTACTCAAGTCTTCAGAAAGTCTTCAGTTATATTTCTTTTTCTGGTTAATGTCTAATGCACAAAAACACATATTTAAAAAAGAAAAAAAAAAAAAAAAAGATAATCCCAGTCCAGTCCTAGTAGCACTCCTTTGTTTTTCCTCTCTAAAAGGTAGAACAAGAAGCCACAGATGCATGCTTCCATGGAAGGCTGTAGTAAGCTGTTTTCTGGAGCTGTCTTTTACCCACAGAGTCGTTTTCCCTTTTGCTGTGTTGAAATGAAGTGTGCTGGCTTACAATCAACAGTGAATATGTCATAGAAGCAAATATTTTATTTTTTATTTCTCAAGCCTGAAGAGCTGCAGCCTGCACTTGGTGCACATGCATAGATATAAACTGGTAAGGATTTCCAGTTCTACAGCACGTTTAAAACAAATGAAGGGTGGAGCAAAAATGAATCATAAGAAAAGCAACAAAGCACTGTGCCATAATCCCACATGGTTAGTGAAATACACGCACAGCCATAGTATAGAACTTTGTCTTGGCCACCTCGATGCAAATGTTGAATCTCTGTAAGTGAATTGTGCCAGTCTATTGTGCCATTAGACGTGAGAACACCAACCATAGCATAGAGAGTTAAAAACTTAATCCAAAAAACATTAAATCACCCAATTTCACATCCAGGAATTGTGTGGAATTGTTCAACTGTGGTAATTTATATACATATGCAAGCGTTCCCAGGGACCTGTTCTAAGAGAAGACAAAGTCCACTTCTAACACTTGGGAGAAAGAGACTTAACATCCTCAGGGTGTTTTTTCTGGCACTCTTTCTCACCCTCTGTCTGTTACATTCTGTCACCTATTCTCTGCTATAAAAGCAACAGAATGCAAAGTATACACATCTTTCAGATATTCCCCAGCAAAACAGACCTTTTATCATCTATGCACCTAGCAGGCATCTATGCATTTCAAAGAGAATGAATTGTAGAGAATTATTACCACTGGTGTTCATGGCAAAGCCTCTGTGTTAGTTGTCAGTAGTAAAGAGCACATAGGCACTCCTTGATGTGAGATTAAGCGGTTGGTGGCTGCACTCAGCACACTCCTCTTCCTGATCCTGCCTCTTTCACATGGGAAGGTCCATGGAGGTGCATCATTGAGCTCCTCTCTGCAGAGAGGAGACTGCCTTAGTGGTCACCCTTAACAGCACCTATGTAACACAAAGGGAAGCTGCATATGCTATGCCTGCTGTTGCCAGCATTTCTTAGGCTGGGCACAACAGCAGCCTCACAAACTCATCTATGGTCAGCAGTCCTGAGCATATTGCAGAACCATGTCATCTCTGTTTTCAGGCTGTTTACTGGGCCTCAAAGTGTATATACCCAGGAATAATGGTAACAGAGGTAGGAATCATATCTGCCAATGATCCTTTCCAGTAGAGCTTGTTCTTCCTGAGCTGTAATGCCACCTAGCTCATGGCAGTTTGGGGGCTTTGTGTTTGGTTTTGGAGGGAGGAGGTCCTTGTTTTTTTGGTATTTTTTAAACTGAGCAATGAATATCTTTTTACAATTTTAGCTTCCTTTAAAGCATATCTGCTGCTGCTTGTCCTTTCCTAATTGCTCATTTTATTTCTTACAGCAGTTCTAAAGTAGGTCACAAGCTTTTAAGGAGCCCAGCTAGATAAAGTGTTAGTGAGTGGTGGGTTGTTGTTACAGTTTTATGAGGATTTTAATACTTGTGATGTTCATGTTATCACAAGATACTCTCCATCCTCCCTTCCGTCCCTGAATGACATGAGGTCGAGGAGCTCCATTCCCTGCAGTTGATGCATTTGCAAAGGAGAGAGAGGTGGTCCATCTATTTTTCAGGTCTCAAAGGTGCAGTCAGCAGCAGCACTGCCTACTGAAGCTCTGCTACCTCTTGCTAGTAACTAGGCTATTTCATTTCATGGGCTGTGAGCGCCTCACTGCTGCTGTAGCACAGGCATCGCTGTCTACAGTCACTGCTTTCCCGAGGAAAGTCCCAAAGGCAAGACTTGTATTTGTGGGTAAGCATGTTCCTGCCCAACAATGTCCCCTGACAGCTCCATGCCGTTCCCTCGGGCTCTGTCGCTGCCACACAGAGCAGAGCTCAGCGCTGCCCCTCCACTCCCTGAGAGCTGCAGCCACCATCAGGCCTCCCATTCAGCTCCTCTGCTCTGCATGGACCAAAGGGAAGGGGAAGTGGGAAGAGGATTTTGGAGTGCAGATGCGCTTCCAACAGAGGCAGGAATCTGGCACGGATTAGTAAGAAGTGCTGCTCTCATTTGCACACTGCAGATGAACTAAGTGGCAAAAGTCTCGGTTCAGGACTTCAGCGTGGCTCTTCATTTTCAACTGCTCGTTTTATTTGAGCACTTTTCAAGCCATTTCTGTAATCAGCAGAAATGGTGAGAGGAAGGCAGGAGGAGGGGCTGGAGAAAGCCAGGCTGGAAGGGTGGGGGGAAGAATCTGTATTTGCTGCTAGAGACCGGCTGTGACCCCAGTTCTTACCCTGTCTGCTTCAGCCCCAAATTATTAATGTTTCTTTTTCAAATATACGTAGTGCTTTTATACATTACTAATTCCATGTAAGTACAATATGTTTCTCTCTGTGTTTCCACCATTTTAACTGAAGAAAATATCACCCAGTGCAAAGATCCTGTTTTACTACCAGATTTCTTATCTCAAACTGTTCACATGTAGCTAGCTATAACATTTCTCCTCCCAATGAAAATCTAATTTTCAATCAAAAAAAAAGTATACTTTCAGTAAAGATTTTCTGCTGAGAATTTGATGCATTTTTGATCAAATCTCTCACTCAAATTTCACTTCATTCAGTGCTTTTCTACAGAAAACTGACATTTTCCATTGTTTTGTTTATTCACAAGTATCTACAACTAAAATATATCAAAGTTTGAAATAAAATAAAACTAGTAGAGCATTTTCAACCAAACTCAATGCAAAAAATCCTTTTTTTTTTTCCTTCAAAAATAACCCAGTGCAATGAATTTTTAATTGGTATTAGTTTCAGAGCATGAATTTAATCCTCTAAAAGGGATTAGAAATCATGAACGAGTTGCTGCCATCTTGCACAGGGTTTCTTGCATCTTCCTTAGGATGATTTTGCCTGCTGAACTGACTAAAGATATGTGTCCTTATAGTGATTTCACATTGCAAAATTATTTTTAGATCTTCTTCCCCTGCTAAATTCTGCTAAGGAGTAGTGTAAATGTCAATGCTCCAAACACTCCTTCATTTTGCATTGTTCCATTCAGGGCAGGGGCTGAGCAGTGCTGCTCTCCCTACATTTCCTTCTGAGCCAAGTTTTTGACGCAGTCATGATGACTGAGGGCATCCAGGCCTCTGTGTCTCTTCTGTAGCCAGGTCTGCATTAACATCAGCTGAAATTTAAAATAATCAGTGAAGAAAAGGAGTTTTGTCTTCCACCAGCCTGCAACACTCAAATTAATAAAATATTTACTGTTGCAAACAAGATACCACAGACAAACCAGCAACTTCTTCCCATCAAAAAGGACTAAGGTTTTGGGCCATATTCAGAGCTAAATATCAGGCTTCTTGACAAAGGGCGTGCTGATCACATTTTACAGTGACAGTACAAAGAAGTGTCAGTCTTTCTTAACTTCACATATGACTGGGACTTATGGATACTGGAAGTGCTATTTCTGTGCAGAAATGCTGAATCTACTAAAAATGCTTACTGTTATTTTGTTTGTTTGTTTGTTTTGACAGAAATTGTTCAGAATCACTAGGTTCCTTTCCCATTTCCTCTCTAACCAAATTTATGCAGTTCCACTGAATGGATTTTAATTGGGATGGATTTAGAGACTCTGTTTTGCAGATTTGAAATATTAAAAATATTAACAGTAGTGGCAATTAAGAACCTAATTGCTTCTCTTCTTTATACATCTTACTTCTTATCTTTGAAACCTCTTACAAAATCTATGCTTCAAGGATATGGGTGGTAAAACTAAACATACATTCAAATTCAAGCATTCCAGCTGAAAGCAATTGCATTTCTCTTGTGTTTAGACTACATGCATGTCTGGCTTATACATAGAATCACAACAAGTCATCTACAGGAGACCTTTATTCCTTTTATGGGAATGACCTCACTCCTTCCCAAACACTCAGAAGGGAACTCTGAAGTTTTGAGGGCTATTTTGCCTTCCCTCTTTTATCGTTTAGCAGTGATAAACCTTATTGTTTTCCATCACAGAATCTTTGAGGTGGGAAGAGACCTCTGGAGTTCATCTAGTTCAGCCCCATTATTAGAGCAGAGTCCCCTGGAGTAGGTGGCCCAGGACCACGTTATGTTGGATTTTGAATGTTTCCAATGGGGGAGACCCCACTGCTTCTCTGGACATCCTGTACCAGTGCTGCGTCACCCACATGGCATAGGTGTGCTCCTGGTATTCAGAGGGAACCTCTTGTGCTGTCACCAGGCATCCTGGAAAGATCCTGGCTCCATCCTCCATGCACTCTCCTTTCAGGTATTAATAAGCCTTGTCTCTCCTGAGCTTCCTCTTAACCAGGCTGAACAGACACAGTTCTCAGCCTGTCTGCATCATAGCTATGTCCCAGTACTTCAGTTATCTTCTTGGCCTTTTACTGGACTCTTTCCAATATGTCCATGTCTCTCTTGGTGCCCAGAACTGGACATAATGTTCCAAGTGTGGTCTCAGTATTGCTGAACTGACATTAAGGATCCCCTCCCTTTACATGCTAGCAATACTATTCTTCATATTGCACAAGATGCTGCTGTTGTTCTTACCTGCAAGGACACATTGCCAGGTCAGGTTCAACCTGTTGTCAGCCAGGGCCCAGAGATCTTTCTCTGCAGAGCTGCTTCCCAGCTGGGTGCCCCAACACATCCTAGTGCGTGGAGGAACACATCCCCAGCTGCAGGACTTAGCACTTTTTTATGTCAAATTTCATGAATTTTTTGTCACCCCATTTCTCCAGCCTGTCCAGTTCCCTCTGGACCTGTGGAAGGCAGCAGTACTACTTGGTTTATCAGCCACTTCTCCCAGTATTCTGTAAACTTGCTGCAGGTGCACTCTGTCCCATCAGCCAGGTCACTAATACAGATGTTAAGCAGCACTGGTCCCACTGTCAGCCCCTAGTATATGCCATTTTATTTTAAACTTGCTCCTTTAATGTTCTACCTGAGATTCACCAGTGATTTTTCATCCACATCTTAGGTCAGGACTGCTCTTGGAAGCTGAGGAGCACAAGCCAGTTAATTCAAAACAGTCTAAATGTTTATTAAGTATGTAATTCATAAGATAATTTGCGTGTAATTCTTTACATGACCCTTTTGTGCCAGATGCATTCTTCTGACCTGCTTTGTGGCTAAATATGTACAGTATGCCTGAGAATGCTGCTAGGATTTTACACAAAAAGGCACACCAATATGTGACTGAAATATTTTGTGCTTCATTTGATTCTGTAAATCTGACAGTAGTCATAAAGGGACGAGATTCACAGTGAACATAGGAGACTATGTTCTGGCTGTACTAGACTCTGAATACCTGTGAAAAAAGTATACGTGAGAATTATTTCAGAAAAATAACAGCAGTGATCTAAGCCTTAGCATTAACTTTACTTCCTTACTTGAATGGCTGCAGTTGATGTTGACAGTACTCAGGAATCTGGGCAGATGGAAAGGATTTATGTTCCTGAGTAACAACCTTGGAGAGGCTGGAATCAATACTGAGCACTCCGCAGATGGCTTGTCTTTCCTTAAACACAGAGCAGCATTACCAAACAGCAATAGTAACAATCAGCTGAGGTGCTGTGTTCAGAACAGTGACATTCTGACTGGAATGGCTGCATCTAATAATGGTATTACATGAGGAATTTTACTTTCAGACTCTCATATGCTGATTTGTTAGATGATAGGAATAAATTCTTTACTCAAAGGGCAGTGAGGCACTGGCACATCTGCCCAAGGAAGCTCTGGGTTCCCCAGCCCTGGAGGTGCTCAAGGCCAGGTTGGGTGGGGTCCTGGGCAGCCTGAGCTGGAGGAGGCAGCTCTGCCCATGACAGAGGGTTGGGGCTGGGTGACCTTTAATTCCCTTGGAACCTAAGCCATTCTATGATGAGCTAAAATAATAAATAGCAATCCAGGAAAACATCTATGTTTAATTCTGTGACCAGTTGGCTACATTTCTGTCACCTTCATTGGACAAGTTGAGTGCTGTTGGTGAAAGTTCTGTGGCTGAATTTGAGGAAATACCTGGCTTGCTGTAGCAGCACTGGGGCAAGGCCATTCCAACCTCTGCATAGCTAGCAAGGAGAGCTTGAGAGACACAAGCTGGTCATGCCTCTTCTGCAACAAAATTTCTGTATGTCTGTGCAATGGCACAGCCTTAGTCTAAGCATTTCCACTGTTCTGGTCTGCTTGTTTGAAGTTTGAGAAAGTTGTGAATTATGTTACTAAAGGACAAATTTATATAACTAACACCAGTGTTTGAGTTTGTGTGGTGTAAACAAAGCAGACAGCAATACCAATTAAGGAGAAAATTGGAGAATACTTGTGATGCTCAATCCCTCTGTTAAGACAAAGCTCTTGCCCTTTTCACCCATGGTCATAGGATAAACTTAGTATAAACACAGCATAATGCAGTATGGTATAATGCAATATGGTATTGTTACTAGATCAGTCTCTCAGTGAGCTGATTTGTGGAGATACTGGCCCAGGAAGCACTGTAGTCACACTAGTACAGCACAGCCCTGGTCAGCGTGCCTGTCTTGGCTGCTGACAGCAGAACTTCATCAATAATTGCTCTGCACTTGCTTCAGTGCTTCTAGAACCTGACTTTGTGTTTCTGTGCTGTGGCACAGTGACAAAATAGCTTGTGCAAAGTTAATGCCTGTGCCTCTGCTTTCCTGTACGTACGCTCTGACATGATTTGTGTTGTGTGCCCCTGGTTTCTTTTGCTTCTGTACCCATTTTTAGAAGAGCAGATACTCTGGCATGCTTAAACACTCCAGCATAACTTCTGGGCAACACTGTGAAAATAACAGATGTTCTTGGGGAGAGAGGAGACAAAGAAAGGGCATTGCTAAAGCTTTGAACATACAGCATATAATGATTTGTCCTTTAGAGGGAGTTGGTTGGTTGGTTGTGGATTTGGGGGGTATTTTTTGTTTACTTGATTGTTTTTTGAGGGATCAGGACTTTTATTACATCTAGGAGAACATTGTTAGTAACTTCCATTTATGAAATAATGGTCTTGTTATAAACTTTTCCTTATAATGATGTTGTTGGCTTTATAATGCAGTTGTAGCCTCGAGTCACTAATATATTTTGCAAATGTATGTGATGAATTGTCCATCAGCTTTCAAAAAACAATACTAAACAACAAAAGAAAAAAAAACACAGGGAAAATGAAATCAGAAAATACATGCTAGTAAGCAAAAACATGTTTCAAGATGAAAATAAAACAGGGCCTGAGTTGGCTTGCAGGGGTGTAACCCTCATAAGGGATTGATTTGTTTTTCTTATCCTTCAGTGTTGTGACAATGATTTATTTTGCCATCATTTTTCCTTCTTTATGACTGTCTCAGAGCCCTCACATACTCTTAAGGAAAAAAAAGTATGATGCAGCTGAACTAGCTCAGGAAACAGTGCATTAGAATTTCCACCAAAAAAATCTTTATATGTATGATCAACATTTCCGTTCTTTTTGTTTTGTTTCTATAATCTAAGATGTATTAATATATATTCATGGAGAATATTAAGATAATTTATTAAGACATATATTAACATTATGGCTGTGCTTTTTGGCTCCAATGGGAAAACCATCATTCTTTTCCTAATGATCCCACATTTAACTGCTTTTTGTGGACCTGGAAACAATTTTCATAATGTTTTCTTTACTGGAAGAATTCCAGTGCCCCTTATCTTATAGAAAACCATCCGAGTCTACAGAAACTCCCTTTCCTAATTTTTATGTAGCTAAATTCTATCTACTTATGTTGGAGCAATGGGCAGATGAGCCAGCTCTATTGTTTTATTTGAATATGCTTTATAATTTATACCATCAGACTGCTGCATTCTCTGATCTGACCCCAGGGACATCAGCTGCAATATCTTCACAGCACTGGCAACATCCTCTATGTCTCTAGGACTACCCTAATGCTACAAATCACAGAATCACAGAGCTGTAGGGGTTGGAAGAGACCTCTGGACACCATCTAGCCCAACCCCCTGCTAAAGCGGGTTCCCAACTGTATGTTGCACTTTAATCACATATCCGTGCCTACTATCTACATAAGAATCAGCTGTACTTTAGCTTTGCTCCAATCTAGATAACAAAATCATCTTTTCCCAAGGAATGAAGAAATCACAGTCTTTCCCTATGCCTGGGACATGAGAGGGCAGCTGGAATGCTGGAGTCAGCTTTTCATTCCATGAGAGTGAATAGCACCAGACCTCCAGAGATTTCTTAACTGACCTTCAAAACAAGAAGTTGAGCTTCCAGCGAACTTAAAGTAAACATATTTCTCTAGAGATTAGGATCAAAGCGCAAGAAAAACATTCTACTTAACTACGTGGTGCTTGTAACATTATTTATTTATTGGAGCGAGGATAAGAGGAGCTGGGAGAGATGAGATTTTTTGTTGTTGCATTGTCCATGGGTAAAAGTAGCAAGCAGAGATTAAAATTACCCAGAACTTTGCCAAAGGATCTGCAAAAATAGTCATTCTTTTTCATACCATCTCTGCTTCATACCCAAACATAGTCCTATTTCATCACGGTCAAACTCTGAAGAATTTTTCTGAAAAAATCTCTTCTGGACTTGAGTGCTTTACCAGAGGAGCAGCCTAATCATACCTCAGCCCTTGGTTCTGGTCTTGGGGATACTCTTTTAATGTTCCCTAGTAACCACTGTGATATATAAAACAACATTAGTTGGACTTTGATCCCATATCCGTATAGGTTTTATGGAGGATAACTACATTACAGATTCAGAAATGCTTATGTATTAGAAGAGAACATCTTGTATGAACACATAATCTATGCACCCTGGAATAGATTGGCCTGGGGAAAAAAAAAAAACAACATTGTTCAGTTTACATACTTTTCAATAATGTGAAATGCTTTTGCTACTCATCACAATGAAAACCTAGAGATGTGTCATCGGATATCTGAAACTATTTGTTGGTAAGCTTTGTAAAACAAAAAAAAGTAACAGGTCAGTTCTTCATACATGCTCTGTTAGGATTTTGTTTTTATCATTTTTAGGCTGAGATGGAACTCTGTCAGGAAGCTGAGGTACTGATTCAGCAAAGTGGAAAGGTAGTATGGTAAGGGTAAACCTCTGGGGCTGTTCTTAACATTAATTCCCATGAGAATGAGGAATGAAAGTTCCTCTGAAGTCCAGTTTCAAGCCTGTCCCATGACTTTCAACACAGAGCCCAGTTAACCACAAGCCTTCGCTGCCTCTGCAAACACCAATTTACAAGAATTCTCCAATATGGAAATGAGCAAAACTTAACCATGATTCTAGTGACAACTAAGTAGTGGTCATGCACTGAATTACTACACTGTGCCTGGTTTTTATATATGAGCTGATAGATGTTGGTTTCTGTTATAAGTTGGTTAATTCTTTGCACGCTCAAAGCTCTATTTGATCTTAAGGAAATGGGAATCCAGATCCAAGCTCTGTTAACTATTATCCCGAGGATATAGCATAAAATATATCTGTAATATTTTTAAGCAAGCACTGATCCGAGTTACAGATAATTTGACTTCCTTACTATACCCTGACTAGGTTAGCGCTAAGATTTAGGGCAGTCAGAAAAACAATAAATCAATTCAGCTCCAAAGATTTTCAACTTACAGGAACAAGTTTTCCATAACTTGTGCCAAATGAACAAGTCACTACTTTTACATTATAGCTTCTCGCTCTGCCACTTTTTCATAGTTTTGCTGCAGCCCCTCCAGGAACAGGTTGATAAATTCCTTGTCCTGTGCATTAGTACCGGTAGAGACCTCCAGTAACTGAACTTCTTATAGTTCAAATTATCATACTGGAAAACATCTAAGCAGAAATCTAAAAGTTAAATGCTTTTTAAAAGCTGAAGCATGGTTATAAAACAACCAGTTGGTATAAAACCATGAACGTGCAGCTTACCCTAAATGGGTTGTAGATGTAAGCTCTGCGGTGCTAAGTGCTCCTGTTTCTAGTTAATATGCTTCTCTTCCTTTGCAGCTGGTTAAGATAAACGTGCACCATTATTCAGTGTGCAAAGACTTCTGCTACCCAAAGTCACTGATATGTCAGTATTTTAGGAAACCTTCCCCAGCTGTTCTCAGATGTTCAAAAATTTATGGTTGCTGGCACTGACTGTTGTGACACTTGCTGATGAGTTTAATGAAGATTGCAATCCAATGAGTCCGGCAGATGTTTCTGGGTTTGCTTCACTGGGAACTTTCTGGTTTCTTCTCCCTTCATTCCCAGGAATCTAGGCCCAATTTTAGCAACGTGCTGATGATCCAAACAACAACAAAATGGCTGAAATAAGTAAGTTTTCATCTCTACAATACTCAAAACAGTCAGCACTGCAGATCTGAACTGCTGTAGTTTAGATGCTTATCCAAGCCTCTTCAGCCTGGAAAAATGAAGGACAAGAAACTCATACAATTGGTTCTCAGTAGATTCGTGATATTTCCTGCACTTGTCTGGCACAGAAATATCATCTATCTCACAGTATTTTGTCTTTTCCAACTATGAAGCTAGCAATACAGAAACATGTAAAAAAAGTAACCTTTTCCAATAAAAACAAGAGGACTTTTCTTGCAGTTATGATTTTATTTGGACTTTAGTTTGTTTATTTATCTTTATATTTTGTTCTTTGCTACCTGGGAGTGTTTGCATTGCTGTAAAGCTTGGAGTCCACTGTCTTCCTTCTGCTTGCTGATTGCTTAGGTAAAGATGTGGCTGTTTTGAAAATAAAAGGGTGAACAGAATAACAAGAAAGGCAAGGAAAAGCCAAGGAAACACTGCAAAATTCTTGCCTCTTCTTTACGGCCTTTCAACTCCACAGTTAGATTAATTTTTGAACTCTTATTTCTCCTTCCATTCCCTAATTTCTGGATAAACCATACCTCACAATCCAGTACACAGTGCTAATGATAGCAGCAGTTGCATATACAGAACAACTGTGAAAACACCTTCATTTTCATTTATGATGGAACAACTCAGCATTAGAAGTACAGAGCAATGCAAAGGACTGAAAAATACCCATCCTAACTTTCATAGGTAATACACCATTGCTTATTTTCTGGGCAAGAAAATTGTCACCCATTCAATTACCTGATTTTTCCATCTTTCCAAACCACCTGGAGAACTCCATCAGAATGACCAGCAATCACTCAGACTGCCATTACTGCCTGCAGTCTCTCCGTGGAAGGAAGTATGCATTAAGGGAAGAAAATGCTTATTGTGTTAGATGCTATGACAGCCTATTTGCCAACCCCTGCGAGGAGTGCAAACAACCTATTGAGTGTGACTCTAAGGTAAGGAATTAATTTTCCTGTCCTTTTCTTCAGTTATACATCGATAGCATTATTTTAATGATGGATTCTATATCAGACCTACTGTGTTCTCCTGAGCTGGTGAAGGAACCAGAGCATAGTAGCTGTGCACCTGTGTATAGCAGAGCTATTTTTCCAGAACTGGAAATCCAGATGAGGAAATCTGCTTGCATATGCACCTCAAGTAACTTCTAGGGATGTGGTATATGAAATGCACAGACCGCATCTGGATTCCATCCTTCACCTCTGCTCGCTCACCAGCAGCAGAAGCTGCACAGTGCTTGAAGGACTCTGGGGTGCTGATACAGTTCAGTGGATGAGGTTGAGGGAAGTTTTGGAATTTCTGAGAGAGAACCATTGGAAAAAAAAATTGTATTCAGCTATTCTGCAAATTACTTCATCTGCAAATGTTGACATACAGATATCAAGATGTAAAGAAACAATGTTTATAATTTATATCTTCTGCTTCTGGAAACGAAGTACATTTTCAGTTTAGCTTAATGTCATGTCATCTTGTTTGTTTCTCAGATGAAATATGACTGGCAGTGTTTCTGGGCTTGGCTTTCCATTTACTTCTACTCTTTTTGAGAATAAGTATTAATAACATGAATTCCTCTATGATCTTTGACAGGCTTTTCAGCATGCTTTAGCTCCATTTACAGCCCTTTACACTTTTAATTTTAAAAGATGAAACCTGTCAAAACCCTCTGGTTTATCTGGTTCAGTTTGTACTGCTCACCTTCTCCCATGCTCATTTGCTTGTGTTCTTTTGAAATAAAAGAACCTACTGAATCCCACCTCTAAACCACGTCCCTTGTGCCACAATGAATGCCAGATTATAAAGTAATTAAAGTAAATCTCTCAGATCTCCCCAGTCCATATACTTCTGGCTCTCAGAGTACATTGTCTGAGTATCGCTCAGTTCCACAAAGGAGTAGTCAAAAGATGATGACTGTTCACAAATGCTCACCAATGTTTTTTAAGTTGCAAACTTGTATGCGCAGCTCCAAGTCAGTGTCACGTGGAGAGCTAGTGCTCTGAGCTCACTAACCCCACTTTTACAATTTAAACTTTTGAATGTGGCAGCACTAAAAGGAAACAAAAAATAATGTATTTGAACTGAGCAGAAATAAAAACTGAGAGAAAAAACAGGGGTAACAAGAAAGTAAGCTAAGCTGCTAAGCTGCTAGAGCTTGGTTCTCTTCCTCTCCTTACCAATTTCTTGCTTCAAGCAAGAGACCATTTTCTAAAAGGTTCAGAGTGCCAACTAAAAGAAATGTAAGTGCTCAGCACTCAGCAATGCCCCAAATGAACTCTGCTATGTATTTTACTTCTCATCTTAGCATTTTAAGGGGAGGGAACTGACAAAGTAGAAAAAATGAGGTTGGCTTTGTGCCTTTTTGTGCTTCTTTCTTATAAAGAAGACCTGGAAAAGCCTGGTTAATTTTTTAAGGATTATTATTTTTTTGGTGTTGCATTTTTCCCTTGTATTGTCTAACCTTGGAAAAAATAAATCTGGTGTTTGCTTTTTTTTTGTTTAATTATCATTGGAGGCCTCATACAGCTAGCTGTTTCATCTCTTAAGCCTGCTGAGTCTTTAACATATTTCTGCCAGTTCTTTTACAGGGAGTTATATTAGGTGTAAACAAAAGCAATGATTTTTTTAATATGCTTCCTAAGAACCATTTTGTTCTCAATTAATGAGATTTTAATTGCTTGTTCTCTGCAATAATATGATCTTTCTTTAGTGTTATGTAGAGTCAGCTGGAAGGAAAAGCAGCAACGTTAAAAAATACATGAAGTTCTACTTAGAAGCCTGTAGAGAGTACCCTTCTTGTCAGGAGGTCTCTGCACATTAAAAATGTTAATTACTTGCTTCTCCTTGAAGGCCAACAGTAAAAAATATATGATGGGTCTTCCAATATAAACATCTCTCTGTTGTTGCATGCTGAGGGACAATTGTCTCAATTGCCTGTGCCAAAGCAGCTCCTAATGGCCTAGCAAGAGAGTTGCAAAATACACTGACACTTTGAACACTAATACTGCCTTTGAGTGCACCTTCTGCTGGATGCAACTTATGAAGTTGCCATTGCAGTGCTCTGCATTTTTTCTCTTTAGTTCTGGGTGGAGATGGAGGAAAAGAAAACTGTAAACAAATGCCTTCATTAACATGCATTCACTTTCTCCAAGGATCTGGCCTATAAAGGACGCCACTGGCACGAGAGGTGCTTCAAGTGCACCAAATGCAGTCGCTCTTTGGTGGAGAAACCATTTGCTGCCAAGGATGAGCTCTTGCTCTGTACTGAATGCTACTCCAATGAGTATTCATCAAAGTGTTTCCACTGCCAGAAGACCATTATGCCTGGTAAGACAACAGGGTTCCTAGTTTGGAAAATGGAACTGCATTTTCAATTAAAATCACATCCACAAATAACCTAGCTACGAAGTCCATGCAGCCTGCAGGACTGCTGCTCCCTCCTGCAGTTCCCTGCTGGCAGCAAAGACAGGCCCCTCTGGTTTAGCACAGGCAGGACTTACGAGTCCTTAGAAAGAATATTAGAGTTCAAAATAGAATAAAACATGTTCATGCTGTTCCCTTGATTCTGCCTGCAGTTCTTAGGAAGTGCATCCCACTGTGAGTATAGGTGGACAAACAGCTATGATTAGCAGGAGTGCTGAGCTAGACAAGAGATCTGCATTTTGTCTGTCACGTAGGCAAGGCCTTGAGAACCAGACCTAACTCACTTTCCTTATAAACTATTTCTTTTACTCAGAAATATTTTTCACTTCAGTTGTCAAAACACTATGTTCTGTGTTCAAATAATTATCAGTACTTTTACTAAAAAACACACGCGGATGTATTTACAGCAGGTTTATTTCCTGACATCAGCAACTCTGAAAATTCTGCACTTTCCTCTGAACAACTTCTCAGCTTTTGATGATGTCTGTTCAGGACATCCTCTAGGACTTTCATTGCATCCACACCAGAAAAGATAATGCAGCAGAGGTGCTGCTTAAAGCTGCCTCTTCAAAGCTTCTGAGAGAAGCAATAGCACTGTAAGTGCCAAAATTGAGTAGCTTGATAAGGAGTGTGGGTCCCAAACTATTGGAGCAGTGGACTACCCTAAATCCATAAACCTTTATACAGATTATTCATATAACTCCAAATACCAGCAGCAAACTGAGTACCATGACCTTATGATTACTAGTTTGGGAGCCACTGTCCAAGGACAGCAGTAAATATATATGAAAGATATCAAATTTATTTTTCAGTAGATAAATGAACAACAAAACAAAACAAACAGGGCCATGAAGAATTAACATCTTTATATAAAAACTAGGTTACTGCTTCAACCCGTAGCACTGATTTAACTATATACTTTAACACTTGTATTTCTTTTTTTCATCACAGGTAAAAGTTATATTAGTGGAAATAAATGTTGTAGTAATATGGTTGTCTTCAGTGTAGGGGTGATGATATACTGCTTAAATGTGATACACTGTTAGAAGAATGTTGTCTAGTAGATGCATCTTATTAGATGTAGCAGGAATAACACCAGAGTATAGAGGGTTTTTTTTTTGTTTTTTTTTTTGCATTATTGAATTCTGGTGTATATCCATTTTGCAGATTTTGTTCCAGAGTCTAGAAGACTAAATCTTCACAGCAAGCATTGAGTGCAAGAATAAGAATGCAAACAGAACTGAAGAGATGCTAACCAGCTCCTACTTCCTTAGCCACTGACTCTTCAGCTTGCTAGCTCTGTGTCAAAGAGACTCTGTAGGCAAAGATAGTGCATTTAGCCTTCAGATTGATATGAGAAAGTTGTATACTATTTATGCTGAAGTGCAAACAGTTTGTTCTCTTTCTTTTAAACCCACATCTAGGAAATAAATTATCCAGGAATAATCAAATTATAGCAGTAACTCTTTTCTTCCTATGGAAAGAATGGTGAAAGCACCTGGCACCCCTCTGCACAGGCTGATGCTACTGGCAGGGGAGGAAGCTGAGGTGGAGAATCACTTAAGTATCACCCTCAGGCATATGTGCATATCTTAGGCTTAACAAATCTGTGGTGAGGAGTACAGTGCACCTGTACACAATTTAAGAACTTCTCTAGCAGACATTTAAGAGACTTCCTTTTGGGACTGCATCTTCTGATGCAATGATACTGAATCAAAGCAACTAGCTGAATATGATTTAAAAAAAAAAATCTGCTGAACTAGGATGAAAATGATGAGTTTTAGAAGAGACAAGGTAGTTAATCATAGAGATACTTTAAAAATTCCAGCTCAGACTGGATAAGATAAATAGTGCAATTATAAAGGAAGGAAACGTAGTTTAAATAAGATAAAATACATTAATATTTGTACTAAACATCCACGCAAATTCATATTTAATTTGTGGAAGTGCTATGTACCTGAACATCACATCATCACTGATTTGTCTGGTCTGAGAGAAACTCTGAGCAACTGGAATGTGTAACAGAGCAGTAACCCTAAAAGAGTCAAATAAGTAGGGAATAAAATTCACATTTTAGGCCACTTAGCATGTCCATTGCCTGGTGATCATATATCAGTCATAGAGTACTGAATGTGTTCTTAAGACTAACTACACACTTAAAAACCAAGAAATTGAAAGTAAGTGTTTTGGGGGGTGTATGGGAACTGTTGAATCACGGCCTGAACCACTGATTGATCACCTGAGGTGAGCACTGAGTCAGCCACAGGAGCACAGGTGAAGGCAATGCACCTGTGTGACCGGAAGGGGTGGAGTCTGGCTCCACCTCTCCCAGACCCCGTTTAAGGGCTGACCAGCACTGGGGAAGGATCTCTTTCTGGAGACTGCTCCTTTGGAGTTTTCACTGTGAGCCTAGGATATGGGTGAGCATTCCATTTCTTTCTGATTATTCCCTTCCACTGCAGTGATCTTTCTTGTTGTGCATCCTGGCTACCATACTATTTGAACTGATTATTCTGTTAACTGTGCATCTGTTAACAATACAGGGGGTAATAAAATACTATGATAGAAGACAAAAAATGAGAGTCTGCCCAACACTTAATCTTTGTTGCAAGACTGTACCTGGGAGCGTTATTTGTGTTCACTTTTGCAGGTTCCCGTAAAATGGAATTTAAGGGAAGTTCCTGGCATGAATCCTGTTTTGTTTGTCAGTATTGCCAGCAACCACTGGGAACAAAACCACTGATTACCAAAGACAATGAGAATTACTGCATGCCCTGTTTTGAGAAACAATTTGCTCATCATTGCTACTCTTGCAAAAAGGTAACAGCAATAGCAAAAATGACAGCATTTCAATGTAGTACCAAGTTATTTTTGGTCAAGGCACAACCAAGTTGTCCAATAGCAAAAGTATGTTAACAAAGCCACTTTCTGCAATCTATAAGGTGCAGGTTTGAAAAAGCTCATGTTTACATCCTCATCTGGAGGTCTGAAATCTAGATCTGCATCATACAACAGGTAAAAAAGAGAATATCATCAGAACACATGAATTCTTAGATCAGCTCCTTTTAAATATTCTATAAAAGGGCTGTGGATTTAAAGAAAAAAAAGGGAGGTGGGGAAAGGAGGAGGGAGTTACCCATTGGAGCTCTTGAAGACAAACTTCAAGGCTAACTGAAAAGTCAGAGTGCATGCATAATGAACTTTGAGTAAGAATGTAACATATTACCCCTCTTTACTTACAGTTTTTGTCAACATATTGTATTTTTAGTGTTTTTAAGTGTTTTGGGGTTTTTTTGTAAACAGAATTATAGGAGGGAAAGTGATCTTGAAATCAACAGAACTTCTAAACTACAACTACTTATAACTGCTGTTATCTTCTTTTCAGGAGCACCTGTGGGCTGTATTGCCTCTCTAGTAGGTATTCATACCACATGTTTTAAAGTATTTAATGTGGATGAAGCCTGTGGTCTCTTTTTCCATCAGTAGTGCTCTCAATGCAGTTA
The DNA here is from genome assembly GCA_013399175.1 of Odontophorus gujanensis. NCBI lineage: Eukaryota > Metazoa > Chordata > Aves > Galliformes > Odontophoridae > Odontophorus > Odontophorus gujanensis. The sequence continues at coordinate 277,241 of VXAB01006377.1, forward strand.
GGAGAACACCTGTGAGAATATAAAGAACTTGAGCTCCCCTGTTTGCTTCCTGAGTTGTATGGATGAAGTATGAAAGCTTTAATAATTCCCCTTCTTTTTCAGCTTTTTAATATTAGAATGGAATTACCAGTTAACTTATTCATGGAAATGTTGGATGTAAGTTATGGGGATAAATACACCAGAAATTGTGTGCCTAGGTAGCTCAGTAAGACAAGCACTGGCAAATAGTTTAGGTAATCAACAGAAAAGAGAGAAATCATTTTTGCTACTAATGTACATCTCTAGTTAGAACATGTATTGCTGTGAACAATTCACTGTGAAGGTACTGTATTTCTAAGCAATGGCCCCCTCTGTAGAAGCCATTCTCTCTGCCTGTGAGAGCTAAGTTATAACAAGATACTAGGTTTCTTAAATTTCTTAACACTGGAGAAATAGAATACAACAAGGGTTTCACAACATCTAACTTCAAATCCCAAACAAAGGTACTTGCTGCTCCTTCCACCAAGAGCAATATTGCTAAGAAGCACCATCATACAAAATGTATGGTGAGCTGGTAGGAAGAGAAGAATTTCCCAATATTTTAGAGCATAAAGCTTCTCCTTTGGGTACCAGAGAACTTGGTTTCAATTGAGTTTATTGTTCTTCTTCCAAGTACAGGTAAATCCATTCATCTCTTTCTCAATTTCTTGTGTTTTAGAATTGTCTCTCATTGATGAAAATGCCCACTATTCTGGTACAATTCTATTCTCTAGGGAATTGATTTAAGCTTCTCTTTATGACAGAATTATGACAGAATTTTGTTTATTTTTTAGTATCTCTAACACTATGGTGAAAAGAAAAATAATTTATTTCTCTTCATCAAATTACTTCTTTAAATTTATTTAATATTCAGCTGTAAACCAAAAATCTTCCTCTAACAAAAGGTCTTAATTTAAGCAAAACTTGCTGCTTGTTGTTGTTTGTTCATTTGTTTTTTCCCTTAGGTAGTTAAACTTCACAGAGTGCCTCTAAATATTCCCAAGCTTCTATATCTAGGCATTAATTTGCATTAAATGATCATATGACAAATACAGTAATTCTTATCCATGTTTGTTTGAGAAATTGAGGTTAGAAGCATTTGTATGGAAAAAAATCTAGATTTGCCTCCTAAAAAAATTTAGTTATGTGTACATACCATGTGCATGCTAGCTAAAACAACTTTTCTATATGAAATTGTACCTGTCCCATAAATAAGAACTGAGGTCAAAGAGGTAGAATTGCTAAACTGGAATCCTGAATATTGAGCAATACAGAGAAAGATGATTTGAGATTTTGATGTTTTAATGGAAAGACAATCGTGAGTTAGAAGTAACATAATACTAGAATACTAATACCAGTAACCATTCACATTTCTTATTGCCTGACACTGTCCAGTATTATTCTTCATTTTCTTGACACTGTGTTTTTTCCGGGGAAATTTGGTGGTGCGTTTATTTTTAGTTCACTGTTTACAATTCTTTCTCTACCTTTCAAACTACACTCATTCATTCACTCTCATACATGTTTTGGCGGTAGAAATATCACCTTACATCTTGCTTTATTTCTAGAAAAATTCATTTACACAGTCTCTGACAACTTCAGTGAAACCTACTCTTAATCACACTTACGAAAGCCACAGAGCAGCTGGAAATTTCCCCCTTCAGATATAACTACCAATAGGGAGCTGTGATTGAATTGCAGGGAATGATAAACTTGATGACACTGATAAATGCTATTTTTTTTTTTTCCATCTGACAGTGTAGAGCTCCTTTCTGTCTCTGCTTCTTTGCTATCTCCTCCTACATAAAGTGCTGTTTGAGGTTTCAAGACAGGAAAATGTCAACTCCAGTTGGAGATTAGCCCTCATCTCAGCATCAGTTCTATCAGCCACTGTCTGTCACTGAGCATTGTAGTAAGAGTACCTTATGCTCTGCCTTTACCCATAATTTCATAACAAGATAACCTGTTTATTACGAGCTATAATGTTTGTACACTGGTATGTTCAGATCAGCTGCAGTGAGTCAAGTTGAGGTGACTGTACTGTCTCTCTTATGTATACTGTAAGAGGAAAAGCAAGTGGAAGGACTTAGGAAATACTTGATAATCCTTCATGAGTCATGCCTTTGTTTCATTACTCTGTTCTTTTTTTATCACTATATTAGGTAATAACTTCTGGGGGAGTGGCCTACCACAACCAGCCTTGGCATAAGGAGTGCTTCGTGTGTGCTGGATGTAAAATTCAGTTGTCTGGGCAAAGGTTTGTTTCCAAAGATGAGTATCCATACTGTGTAGCCTGTTTCAGCAATTTTTATGCTAAGAGGTGTGCTGCTTGCAAGAAGCCTATTACAGGTGAGTGTTATCTGTGGACTCATAGTTTCCTCTCAAATCAGATGTTTTCTTTTAAGAACTGCATTAAAAGTAGTCCCATCATAATTAAAGACTGAGGGAGTTAGGTACTGCAGAGGCCCCATCCCATAAAATGTAACATGTCTTGCTCAGACATATCAATCACATGTGTTGCCTGACTACTGAGATTTTATGTGCCAGACATTCTTTAGTTTACCACTTTCTGCACTAAAAATCATCTCTGATAATACTTTCTTTTGATTTCCAAAGACTTCTTTTGAGACAATACATACACAAAATTTCCTTATGGCTGTAATTGGTTTAGCTTTGTTTTTAAATACAAATGTGATAAAACTGAATGTGAATTAATTGCCTGCTGATAAGGCACAGCTGTTCTGGTGGAGAGCTTGCCAAACAACAAATATCTATTGTATGCATCCCTGTGTCCTGAAATGATTCGTAATTAGATGTATGGGTCACTAGCCTATAGGAGCTGAAGTTATCTGTGACCCTTAGCTGCTGTTCTTCATTATGATTCTATTATGTGTGGAGTCAGCTCTTGAAAAGTACTGCCTGACTGATACAGGTGCATGTTGCATATGCAAATGCACAAAGACAATCATGAATCCCCAATCAAATGGGCATGATTTTACTTTCCTCCCTAGCCCCAAGGCGGGGAGTGGGGAAAGCACAGTTTTATTTCAGATGCTCATTTTAGGAGCTTAATGATCTGGCAATTTCTCAGAGACGTTAAGAAACTTAGTGGAAAAAGATAAATTTCAGTGCTATATAGCAACTGTATACCTGTGTATTGCAAATAATTTTCATGAGAGCTTCTGGGAAGGCCTGCAAACCTAAACCGGCATTCTGGTAAACCCCTTCTGTTCAGAATCCATAATGGGGTATGAAACAAAGTAAGTCACATGTAGCTTTAGTTAAATTATTTCTCATTATCTTTTGTGTTTTGTCTCAATACCCTAAAGTGCTTTTTTTTTTTAGTTCAGCTAACAAAGGACACATCACGATATGGATTTTTGTTCACTTATATGAACTACAATATGATCACACTTCAGGAAACAAGTAGTTGTGTTTCTGAACCATGTCCAGAAATACTGGATTTACATCTCACAATCTCTTTCAGCTCTCGGAGGTGCCAAATTTGTCTCATTTGAAGAGCGTCAGTGGCATGAGGAATGCTTTAACTGTGCAAGATGCTTTGTCTCACTGGTGGGCCAAGGATTCCTCACCAAGCAAGATGCAGTCCTTTGCCATGAATGTGGTTCTTCGTAGTTCTGTGGAGAGCTAAAAACATGCATTATTCTCACAATATAACTAACTACTACATATTTTGTTACTCCACAGTAAGAAAATATCTGAAATGTGTATTACCTATTTAGTATTTCAAGTTACTTTCCAACAGCAGTTTAATTCCATCATAGTTCTGAACTGCTAGTTATAAAAATAGGTAAATAAATAGCCATATACTGGCTCAGAAAAGAATGCAGAAAAGATCAGTATGTATTTTAAATAGAACTGCAGTATGTTTCTCCTAGTAACACACTGCACTCTGCTGTTAGAAACCTTACCTTTCATTTCCCAAGAACCAAAGAGGTGTATAGAAAGTCTATGTGATGTATGACTTAGGAGGCATTAGCATTGCAAGTGAGAGTAAGGTATGTGTAGCAGAGACACCAAGTCAGAGAAGTCCTTTTCAAGGCCAGAGAAAGGGATAAAAGGTTGTCTTCCTCTCCTTAGTGAAATGGTTGAGAGTGCTCCTCAGAAATATAAAATTTCCTGTAAATTTACTTCTCTAAAAAACTGAATGACAGGTCCTTTCCCAAAAGTAGTTGACTGCTTTTTTTAATTTCAAGTACAAACGTTTTAGAACAAACCCATTTTTATTTTCTTAAGTCTCCTGTAAGAGGTTGAATAGTAGTAATGTATAGTTTCCAATAGCTAATATGACTTAAAACTGTCTCTGTTACCTTCACTAGATCTTCAAGTGCACTCTTAAAATATAGTTTCTACTATTAGAAGTGAGATCCAACTCACAGTTGTCCCTTTAAACTTACCTTTTTCCTCTCTTCAACATGCATTTGCCAGCAATCAAAATGCTGTTAATGGCTTCACCATTCCTGCACTGCAGTCTTTGAATTGCAGTCTACTCCTTTTCTTGTAAATGTCTGCTTGTCTATAGCAGGCTACAAGCTGTTCAGAGTCAATACCTGGTTCATTTTGTCACATGCCACATGCATTTGCCACTATTGTACCAAGTATTTGTGATGTTTCCATCACAAGGTAAGCAGTGCTCATGTGTTGTACAAGGTATTAGATTCTCTTTCCTTATGCCACCCTATATGTAGACTGTATATTACAATAGCTTGACTCATGCCACAGTAACTTTACCAGGCCATGGTGTTCTGAGCCTCTTAGAAGTGGTTTATTCCTTATCTCACATGCTTGAAAGTCATTCTCCTCTAGACTATGACATTGAATGCTTACAGTTATTTGGCTGACTTGAGAGTGCTTTATTTGTACTGCATTATGTAGATGCTGCTTCAGGTAGAAAAGGGTGGGAAAAAAAAAAAAACTTGTAAGCATAGGCAAGCCAAGCATAAGATCAGCAAGTACACAGCAGTCTGTTTCCCAATCAATAAAGTATTAATCTTCTGCTCTGTAGTTGTTTTTTTTTCAGTTTCTTCTTTCCTGACTGATTTTATTAGAGTTTGGAATTTGATTAATTTCTGCCCTTTCACTTAAACTCTATTGCCACATTGTACATAGCTGATACAAGTTCTTAGTAAGACTTGGATTCCCATAAATAGAAATAGGTTTCATTGCCTTAAATAAACAAACAGAACAGAGGAGTGGAGAGAGAGAAGACCACATGCACACACTTATAGAAGTCCACAGTTACATATGATGCTCTAAAAATGTGCACTGAACTATTAGAAATTAGTCCACTAATAACTATCCTTAAATTTTATTTCTAATGAAAATGATTCATCACCAAATGCAGCCATGTCTGTGAGCTTACCTTTTATTTTTGTTGTGTGAAATAACATTCAGCAAATTGTGCCAGTGTGGTTCAGGCCCCTTTATTCAGTCTTGTCTAAGCAGTGTTCTAGCTTAATTACAAAGTGATGCAAGAATTACCAGGCAGAGCCTTAAAGCACAACATAGTTACAGATCAGACATGGTAATCACAATAATCCCGATCTTCTCCCCTCAACATGTAGGAAAATGAAATTCTGCTCTGATTCACCAACTAATTGTATTGTTAGAAATACCAACTGAATTATTTATTCCTCCAGCAGTAAATACACCACAGTCAATTCTGAAACTGAGCATTTTCACTTCAGAGGAGTAATAAGAAATAAATATGTTAACAGTGAATAGTTGGAACAAAAGTTATGTCAGAATGGTATTTCCTAGTCTCTACCACCAGCTACTGAGGTCTGAACATAAACACAGTAATATTCTGCACAATTCAGTTGACCTACACTCATGACAGATGAAATCCAGTTTGAATAGGAGCCAGGAAGGGCTACAAGAATGAACTTCATGTATCTTTGCAGATCATGGAGGATGTAAGCGGCTCTAAGTCAAAAGACTACATTTGATTCACAAACAGAAGAAAGTAAGTTTTTCACGGCCACAAAGTAGAATCTAGAAGGCTGCTGCTTTGTGATGGTGAGGCTTCCAGGAGAGCCAGGAACCAAAGCAGGGAAAAGTTATGGTGTTAAATTTTTATCAGTATTTTAAAGAGCATGCATGACATGATTGCCTGGGATACGTCACTGTGAAAATGAACCAGATGGTCAGATCCATTCCTTGTTGCAAACATTTGACTTACTGCAGGATAATCATGGTACAAGTTCCAGTGCAATTCAATTTTGTTTAATAAGCCTAAGAGGATGGAAGCTTGAGGGATTAATTTATTTTTATTTTTTATTTTGGTAAGCCAATTATTATTGTTAGATGTTGCACTTTTCTTTAACATTGTACTGTTTTATTTTCAGATTTCTCTAGTTATCCCCACATATTAGCTGCCCCTTCCAAGATAACCACCTGCTTTTGTTACAATTAAGCTAAATTATCCCAAGGCACAGTGGTGTCTCTTGCTCTGATGGTATGCTGCTGCGCTCACCTTTGTCCCAGGGAAGCAGGAGGGAGGATGCTGTTCAGACCTAACTTCTGAAGAGTGAAGTTGGTGCCCTGTTACCACCCACAGTGCTTAAGTCTGAAGTATAAGTCTAAGTTCTTTGATCATTTCCCAGTCCTGAGAGAACTCCCAGAAAGAGCATGCTTAAAGTACACAGACAAACCCTGCCTTATTACCACTAACTGACATTTGACTAGCCATATTTCTGAATGTCACAATTTTCAGTCTAAGACAAGTTCATGTAGTGAGAGGAAGTTGCCAGCCTTTCCCTGGGTTGCTTTTAAAAGCCAGGCATATTTTAAGTAGATGCTTTTGCAGGCAGCATACAAGTCTCCATTGCTTCAGAGGCAAATGCTCCAGACCCACAACTCACATGAATGATGAAACCTAGACATCCTCCCTTTTCTTCTGCTCTTGACTCATGGTTTTCTGGAAAGAAGATTTGTGAGCCAAGACTGAGGGAAAGCTATGACCTTGTCAGTGAAGCAGATGCCAAATCATAGTATAATTTTTCTGCAGTGTCTTAGCACATGCATGCTCAACTGATGTTCTCACCCTCCCAGTGAATATTTTCCCAGGCCCTCTTGGTGGTAGAAGTGGCTCAGTGCAACCATAGAAACATTAGAAGATGAGAGGTAAGGCTCTTCAGAATCTATTTTCAAATAATTCACAGTTCACACAATTCTATTTGCAAGAATCTTTTAAAAATAAATAAATAAACAAAAAAACTTCTTAATGAACTGCTGGAATGTGTGGAGTATCCCCTGTTCATGATAATTCTCACTCCACATTACATGTTCCTTCCCATATCTTGCACTTTTCACCTGAGTCCTTACTGAGGCTCCTTGAAGACAAGACCAGACAGGAAAATTCCACAGCCATATAAATATCCACAATGACAAGAAAATATGTCACATACCATTCCAGATTTACTCAGTGCAACCTAATTCAGTGTATGGACAACCTCTGTAAGGCACTGCGTCCAAGCTAATAAACGCTACCTCTGTCCTGGATAAAATGTAGTACCTCATTTTATCATCTTGTGCCTCTGCTTCAAGTCTTTCACTGCCCTCTGTAGTAAGATATTCAAGAATGTAGGTGCTCAGCTCATTCACTGCAGATTTTTTTTAGTGCTACCTGAACTACTACTTCCTGCATAAGAGAGGCTGCATTATCATCACATTCCTGAAATAAGGGAGCCTTGAATCCCTTTTTTGCCGTAGTCTGTGTGAGGCTTTGAGGACACATCACACTAGAGCAACAAAGAAAACACTCAATCCCTGCCTCTAAAATGAGTATAGGTAGAGGTCTTACTGTTAAAATACTCATTCAAGATCACTTGCCCTGCAAGCAAAGAATACAGTCTCAAACACTTGAGGAAGTGACTCAAGCAGAAAGCTACCTGGTAAAATCAAGGAAGAGAAAGTTTTTTGAGCTTCAGCCACATCACTTGAGAACTTTAACTCCTGCTCAAGTCACTCGTTAATGCTCACTCAACTTTTCACATCCTTAGAGTCCATGGACTCATTTTTTGAGAACAAGTTCTTAATTCGTTAAAAACAAAACATAACCAAACAAATATATGGGTATAAAACAGATGGCCATAAAAGGTTACTAATATGAGGAATAGTACTTTCCTCAAGTAATAGATAAATCGATAATAAATCTGTAATATAACGGTAACTCAGCATGTTCTCTGTGAGCCTGTGATGGAGGGCCAGACTCAGGACACCAGTCCTGTTGGGAGTCAGCCTGTTCTCATGTGGTCTTGGAGAAGCATTAAACTGGGTGATCTGAATTTCACATTTCAATGTTTTTAAGCATTTGGATTTCTTAAACTCTTTATGTTCCTGACTTTCTGGTGATGGAATCATAGAATCCTTAGAGGTGAAAGGAGCCTCTGAGGGCCATCTAGTCCAGCTCTCCTGCAACAAACAGGGACATCCACAGCTAGATCAGGTTGCCCAGGGCCTTAACCAGCCTCACTCTGAAAGTCCCCAGGGATGGGGCATCAAGCACATCACTAGACAATCTATGCCAGTACCTCACCACCCTCACTGTAAAAGACTTTCCTTATATCTAACATAAATCTGCCCTTCCTGAGTTTGAAGCCATTTCCCCATGTTCTATCACCACAGACCCTGCTAGTCTATCCCCTTCTTTCTTGTAGCTTCCCTTTAAATACTGAAAGGCTGCTATCTAGTCACCTTGCAGCCTTCTCTTTTCCAGGCTGGAGATCCCCAGCTCTATCACCCTGTCCTCATAAGTGCTCCATTCTACAGATCATTTTTGAGGCCCTTCTCTGGACATGCTCCAACAGGTCTATGTCTCTCCTGTACTGAGGACTCATCTGGACACAGTACTCTAGGTGAGGCCACACCAGCTTAGAAAGACAGGATCACCTCCCTTGACCTCCTGGTCACATATCTTTTGATGCAGCCCAGGATACCACTGGCTTTCTGAGCTGCAAGGGCATGTTGCTGCCATCCATCATTACCCCCATGTCTTTTTCAACAGGGTTGCCCTCAATCCTTCCATCCCCCAGTTTGTATTGGTAATGGGGATTGCCTCAACCCAGGTGCAAGACCTTGCACTGGGATTTGCTGAACCTCATGAGTTTCACCCAGGCCCACCATTCAAACTTGTCCAGGTCCCTCTGAACGGCTAATGATAGCTATCTTATCCCTTGTCATCTTGGCCCTTTTTTAATTACTACAAAATCTTTATTGCAGTCTTAACTCACTGGAAGGTACACTTCATCTGACCGATATGCATTAATGTTTACCAAGATCTTCAATTTAAAGTATATTTCCACATGCCTATAAAATACTCTTAAAGGTTTTCAGCTGAGCTCTGTGCCAAGCTTTCCTCACAGCATCTCCTGTTCTTCTCCTTTTTCATCTCTAGAAGATTTCAATCAAAACAGTCATGCTTATCTTATATTGAAGACACCTGAACCTTTCCTCTGGGATGTTCAGATTCTTCACTTGATTTTGACTTAAGAACCTAACTCACAAAAAAAAGGGAAGCTTCATTTCATGGAAATGTGTCCGGGTACTTCCAAAAAGATCCACTTGGCCTAGTTATATCTCTTCTGCAGTAACAAACTGCACACGCATTTCCTGAAAAAGCAAATGTGTGGTCCATATTGGGGCTGCAGGAAGAGAATGAAGGGTTGTGACAACATCGAGTTATCCAGAGAGCTAACTTTGGAATTTGCTTCTGTGATGCTGGATAAATCATACAGATTATATTGTACCTATGCTACATAGTGGGCTGGAAAGCACATTGCCAACCTTGCAGATGTGCAGCATACCATCAATACCCAGGAGTTACATCACAGACATGCCTTTCCTGTGTAAAATGCTTGGTGAGATACACCTGGGCTTTTTTGGGTTTTTTTGCTTTTTTTTTTTTTAAGGATAGGTACACATTCCAGCTCCTCAGCTGTGAGAAGGAAATAACTACCAATCTGACAAGGGCAACTTTAGATGAAGGCCCCTGGTTCTGCCTCTGGGAAGGCTCTCAGCATGGAGCTACAGAGCAGGCAGTGCCAAGAGGCCCAAACACAGGACAGGGCTCAATGTACAGTCCACTCCACACAGGTGATGGGGAGCAGCCTCCATAGAAAAACTCCTTGGGGGCTATTTTCACATAAAGGCTACACATGTGCCAGTATATGCTGGAGAGCTACAGAGACAGATCCAGCTCCATTTCCTCACCGGGTTCACAGTGAAATTAAAAACCCAGCTGAAATTATCCAGGATTAGTCGCTTTTATTCTCGTTTAATATGTTTTCTGAAATCAATCAAAACCCGCAAGGTTTATCTAAAGAGGGATTTAGCTGGATTTCTGCCGGCTGCCTTCTCAACAGGCAGGCGACCACGGGCCCGTCCTGCCAGCCCCCACTAGATGGCACTGCTCCTGTCCTACAGCCAGTCGCCTGTAACCCCGCTCTTGCAGCCGGCCTTGCTCACCCAGCACTGCCCAGGAGCCGAACGAGCTGCCCTCACTCTTGAGGCCGGGTGGGTGCAGGCTGGCTGTGCTAATTGCTTCGCAGATTTGTTTCAAGCTGCGTTCAGAAACTAACTTGGGATGTGCACGACCCTCAGAAGCCTCTCTCCCCCTCAGCTACCTCCACCACTTCCCACAGAACAGGTCTGCTTGCTGAGAAGGTATTCTAGCAGAATTTAACATTATGATATCAATTTTTGACATGCATCTTATTGGTTTTAAGTGCTGAACTTAAAGTTGCTTGGGATGACAAAAATGGTCAAGGGCAGAAATTCAGCTACAGTACAGACTACAACAGCAACTTAACACTGCCAGAACTGTTAAACAGAACCTGAGGCTTAACATGATTCCTGTTTCTCTTCCCTTTTGCCCAGATGGTGAAGCAGCCAGTTGCATTTCTGGTCCACAAGAAACTGCATTTTCTTGTGGCAGGGACAAGGGACAGTGAGCACAAACAGGAACACAAAGTTCCATCTGAACATGAAAAAAACTTACTTTGAGGGTAAAAGAGCACTGTAACAGGCTTCCCAGAGAGTTATGGAGTCACTTTCTCTGGAGATATTCAAGACCCACCTGGATGCTTTCCTGTGTAACTTGCCATAAGGAACCTACTTTAGCACGGGGTTGGACTAAATGGTCTCTGGAGGTCCCTTCCAAACCTCCCAATTCTGTGATTCTCTGACAATGGCATTTGTCTCCAGACGTCTAGTCTAGGTTTAGAAAAGAGTAGCCAAAATGATAAGAGTCTCACTGCCTGAGAAATCAGGATAGGCTCCCTTTTGGGAAGCACAGAGAGGCTGCACAGTCATAGACCATGGTTCAGAGAAGCTATTGGGCTGAGTAGGAAAGGGTCTAAACTATCCAAAGAGAGTCTAAAACCTTCCCAGCAATACTAAGTCACACCATTCACCACTCTGGCAGGAATGCCAGAGATGTCTCCCACTGATATCCAAAGCTGTGAAGCTCTGCCAAGCTTCTGAAGCACTTTAGAGAGTACATCAGGTCTATATAGTCCTGAGAGAATGAAGTTTATGTATCACCACTCTTCTAGAAGAGAGAGCTCAGCAGCGAGCACACTCACCAGGAATATCTAGAAGTAGCATCTTCTCTATCCAGGTTTGGTTACGGATTTACATTTTCTCAAGTTAATCTTCTGAGCATTAGTAATTTGTACAAATCAGTTATAAATTTGTCAAGACAGCATTTCCAGAGGAAATGCCTTCTGTAGGCATTCATAGGACAGGACTATCATTGCCTCTCTCTGCTCAAGGCTGCACTTACAGACATCCTGGCACTTTACAGCCACTCCCAGCATGGTTGCACACAGGCAGAACTGTTTATCATTGTCATGTCTGCAGTACTCTGAACAATTTGTTTTCACAGAAAAGTAAACACAGAAAGCAAAACATTTAGTTCATTCATTGGTTTTTGTTTTAATCAATAACACTATGGTATCAAAGGTGTCCCTGACGGAAACCAGCTCTCTTCTGAGGAGCAGTGCAGAAGTGAGTTTGCAGAGGCACTAATGGACCCCATAGACCCAGGGGCAATGGAACTCCAAGGGGCTCTGGGTTCCATAGAGTGGAATTGCTATGATCTACTTCTGGTCAAAAAAAAAAAAAATAAAGAGCTCTTTCATGCCTTGAGCACTCTGGAGGTGGTGATTTTAAAATTACATAGAACAGAAACAGTTGCAAGTAACTGTCAGAGTATATCAGGAGGAACTTCTAGAATGAGAAGCATTAGGTTTACTCTATGGTAAGAAGGAATAAAATAGAGATAGACCATCCTCAACAACATCACCAGTGGGTACTAATGTGGAGAACTAGCAACAGCTGATGAAAACTTCCAAAATGCAAGGTTATGGTATAAGCAACTAATGAAAGGCACAGTAATAGAAAAATAAATCCAGACACAACAAGACAGGACAAAAGGTAGGTCTGTTGTAGCTGGATCTAGCTTTACTAATCAGAATAATCTTTGCAAGTACTAAATCAGAAGTGTATGTATAATTCCTCTGAATACTGAATATTAAAAAAGCACACAGGGTTCTAAGTGTGACATGTGTAGTAGGAGAAAAGTGAAATATAGGAAAACAACATTAATGAATCAATTGGTACTAACAGCAAAACTTCCTTACATTAAAACTATGTTACAGTTTAGTCACATTACATCTAAATAATTTTCACATGCATCAGGTGTCAAAGGCTGTTATCTCTGGCAAAAAGAATTAGTAAGGAGTATCTAAAAAGCAAAGGACTTCACCCTTTTAACTGTCAGTACTATTTCATTTCATTGTTCGCTGTGTTGTCACAGTAGTCACTGGGTGGAAAGTTAATTAAATACATAACAATTTTCAATGCATTTTTTCCCTATAAATCATTGGTTTATTTTCAGCATGCCTAGTTTTTACATCACTTAAACCACATACAGTAGAGTTTACATAGAAGACAGTCATTATAATCAAGTCTAGCTTAAATTATTTAAATTTGATAGAAAAATTTTGTGCTACCACATATCTCCAGTTAACAAGATAAGGAAATAGGTAACTGTGTGTGCGCATTGATTTCTTGCATTACAAACTTATTCATAAACAAAGGTACATTCTTTCTTCCCTCTGTGAACCTAAGAAAAGCAAGTCCTTCATATTATTTTTAGTCCTGTACACAGCAGAAATAGAATAAAGTAGGACAAAATAGGACAAAATCTTTAAGAGGCTCTGGTTACCTCATCTAATGGCCACGCTCAGTTGTGAACTCAGTCCTCAGTAACCCTGGTGTCATGAAACATCAGGAGAGATTACTTGCACCCACACAGTTTAGAAGAACTGCCTTCTTTGTTCATGTACAGAAGAACTCATCAGACCTTACTACATGTAACTATGGCTAGTAAGGATGAAGGTTACTTGTGCAGCTTTTCTTCAATTACACAACACAGAAAAGCACAAAGGCTAACAAGACAACTAAACAAGGCTACTTCTAATCCATCAGGTTACAATCACTCTTCTACTGTGCTCAAATGAATCTATAAACAAATATCTGCTACAGAAGTTACAGATGAGCCACTCACAACAGTGTGCAGCAGCCATCTAGCAGCAACTCACATACTCATCCTGGCAGGGTAACACCTAGCTCAAAAAACAGCTCTCTGCTGCCCTACTCACCAGGCTTGTGTCAAACAAGCCTTCAAAAGTTCATTCTCCAGTGAACTCAAAAATCTGTTTTGGCAGATCACAAAAGAAAGGTGTCTGTTCCAATGGATTTAATAGAAAGTCAGAACAAGTGTATTTTACGTTCTTTACATCAGTCATCAGAAATGACCAGAAACTCACCTTTTAGCATGAAAAAGCAGAAATGCATGTCATTTGCCATCATCCTTTATGAACTGAAAACTCACTAAAGAAAGCTGTTGAAAGAACTGTCTATTAGAGTTGGTTAAATATCACCTGCAGCACAGCAGCCCTCTCTGAAACAGGAGGATTCTATCATTCACAGGCTGCACTGGTCTGCCATAATAATCTCACAAAGACCTCATCATAGAGGCTGTCATTTATATCAAGCCAACTCTCATTAATGCCAGCATTAAATTAATCATAAACATGCTACTTTCTTGTAAACTGTAAGTATTCAATATAACACTTGTTATCCCAAAGTTTCTGGGGTTGAAAGCCAGCTTTTTATAAATGGAGTTGTTTAGTGTTCCTACATATTGACAGACAGCTTGACAGATAAGCATATAACTCCAACATCACAGCACTTCAAAACATTTCCAGCTATCTAGGTTTACCATATCACATTGCATAAAAGAGAAATACTACCATGTTTCCCTAATTTCCTTGTCAAATGCCCTGCAAACCAGTAATTCATCTGAGATACCAGTATGAATTAGTAGTAACATCACCAATGAGTAATGTTTAGTATTTCTAATGCCAAAATGGAGTAGAAAACTATCCTGGGCCAGGAGCTCCTGCTTTGGAGGTAAGGTATTGCTAATATGGACCAGGAACCCATCTCCTCTTCAAGAGAAAACTCTTATTGACTGTTTATCAACACAACTAAGCTCTTTTTTTTTTTTCCAAACAGAACATGCAAACAAAGTACAGTTTGGGGTTGTCCTCAAAAACTGTAGATTTGTGGCCATGTCATGACAATTATGAAGGTCAAGAGACATACTTCAGGTGTTTAAGCGCTAGCCAGCTGGCCTGCATTTGTTCATTTGTTTTTATAGAGCACTGGGAGTAAATACTCACAAAGCAGTTTAACATCTGGAATGGGAGGAAGAATGCTGTAGTAGAATTGACATGAGAGAGATGATGGAGATTTTTCCTGACAAACCATACCGCAAGCTGCAGGAAAAGGATACCACCCAAAAGGGACCTTTTCAGGCTGGAGAGGTAGGCTGATACAACCTCATGAAGTTCAAAAAAGACAAGTGCTAGCTGTTGCACCTTGGTTGAGCAATTCCAAGCACAAACACAGGCTGGGCAGAGAAAAGCTAGAGAGCAGACCTGAAGAGGAGGTTTTCGTTGGTAAGCCAGAAGTGTGTACTTGCAGCCTAAAATACCAACTGTACCATAGGCGGCATCAGAAGAAGGTTGGGCAGCAGGATGAGGGTTCCTCTTTACTCAACCCTCACACAGACCCATCTTAAGTCCTGCATCCAGGCCTGGGGCCTCCAGCAAGAGAAAGGTGTGGAGTGGGTCTAGAAGAAGCTGCAATGATGATTCAGAAGGTTGGAGCATCTCTCACGTGAAGAAAGACTGAGGGAGATGGGCTTGTTCAGCCTGGAGAAGAGACGGCTCTGGGGAGATCTTATAGTAGCCTTCCAGTGTCTCAAGGAGACTCACATACAGAGAGTGACTCCTCATCAGGGAATATAGTGACATGACAAGGTATCCCAGAAATGTAGGGGTTGGAAAGGAACTCTAGAGATCATCTGGGCAAACCCCCCTGCCAAAGCAGGCTCCCTAGACCAGATTGCACAGGCAGGCATCCTAGCAAATCTTTAACATCTCCAAAGAAGGAGACTCCACAACCT
This sequence comes from Odontophorus gujanensis, assembly GCA_013399175.1. Taxonomy (NCBI): domain Eukaryota; kingdom Metazoa; phylum Chordata; class Aves; order Galliformes; family Odontophoridae; genus Odontophorus; species Odontophorus gujanensis. The sequence continues at coordinate 292,821 of VXAB01006377.1, forward strand.
GTCTGATATGTTTATAATTAGACAATAGAAAGAAATTCTTCACAATAAGAATGGCAAGACACTTAAACAGTTTGTCCTGAAGTTGTGGGTGCCCCATCCCTGGAAGTGCTCAAGGCTAGGTTAGATGAATCTTTGAGCCTTCCTCCTGGATCAGTGGAAGGTGTCCCTACCCATAGCAAAGCAGTTTAAACTAGATATCTTCTGTATTTAAGAATTGGAATTTTGTTCATAAATATAATTCTTTAATCGGGATGTTCCCTTTTTTATATCTTTTTTTTTATTTTAGTTTTCATATTTTTATTTTTAAACTCCAGAAGCACAAAGTAATTAATTATATTTTGCAGTATTTCAGTGCAGCACTTTACAGTACTTCAGAAACACTAACCACATTTTAAAGGTACAGAAAAACAGCTAAAGAAATTGATTGACATATTTAGAGAGTCATGAGCAGTTGGGAAGAAGAGAAAATAGGCTCATAGCTGCAGTTCTTAGTTCTGTGTTGAAAGAAAAGTCTCACCTTCATGAGAACTTCAGCAAGTTGTGTAAACAAAACCAAAACCTTCAGAAACAGTGAGAATAGCACAAAACACAAAAATACAGACTCCTTTATCATGTATACAGTTACTCAAACTGGTATTGCTTACCTTTGTTAATGACCTGTCTTTGATAATACTCATTACACCACTGTAACCAGCACTTACCTATAACATTGACTCCAGTAATTTCAACTATTTTCAGTAATAGTTATGAAGCTTCCAAAATTAAACACTTATGTTACATTATCTTCTAACAAACACATACTTCACAGCCACCCACTAAGGCATATACAAAAGCTGTACTAGGACAAAAATCTACTGGAAAGATTCTCTATTAACCACATGCTTGGAGTGTAAATCACTTTTTACAAGCCTGGCTAAAAAGAGCACAAAAGGTTGAAGTACATTTAGCATTAAGCAGTTGGCTAGAAATTATACCATATATAACTGTTGCACAAAACTTGTGAGGAATTCGAGGAGTTTAGCAGTTTACTCTTGGGTTTTACACTTCTATGCAGCACAAATATTTAGCTGATAACATGTTAGTGTCAGTAGAGATCACAATTATATATTGTCTGTGTATCATGCCCACAGATAAACCAACGGGCTTCATAAAAGATTTATTTTCCTTTAAAATTATGATATTGCTAACACATTCCAACTCACTGCAAAAGACTTTCTAATCCTCCTCCCCAGAGGAATGTTTCCTAATGTATCTCAAAAGCTTCTGAAGAAAAATAATACAGTACTCATCTTTTCTAAACAGAGTTTGTAAGCAGGATGATTGGGGAGGATTTTCATAACTGGCTTACCACACTGAATGCACATAACACATCTGAAATAAACAACTAAGTGAATCAGATGCATGCTGCAATTTGTCAGCTATGGATTAAGTCAGTAGTATACAGAGACAGCAAATGGTGTCCCTCACCAACCTTCACTTGCAGTTGTTTTGGCACTGAGTAGACCTTTGCACCGTGAGACTGCACCACCTGTGTGGCAGAGCAAAAGATTCCTGCCACTTCAGAGGGCTGAACCTTACTACACTTGGCTCAGAGGAGAAAGGAAACCCAAGATCTGGAATGGGATGCATCGGAGCAGGAGCAAAGTCATTGGAGAGAAGAATGCTAGAAACAGCTCCCTAGCTCCAGTCCAGGAGAAATATAGCATAATGGAATAAATGGGCTCAGGGAGAAAGGATGGATGAAAACATTTCAGAAATAGGAATGAGATGGAGACTTGCAAACCAAGCTCAAAAGCTGAACTGGAAAAAGAGACATTACCAACATGCAAAACAAACACAAGTTTAATTTAATTGACACATTATTTTAATAAAAATAAATTAATCTTATCTGTACTTCCAGCCAAAACTCCCTCAAATCCATCTCAAAAGAGAAAACGTTAGGGATAAAAAAGAGAGGAAGGAGGGGATGGGAACAAGCCACACCAAAAAGAAGCAGTTAGTGGTCCTCAGCTACACCTACATCCTTGGGTGTCTTCCTAGGGAATGCTATTCAACAAGTGCCTCAACACCTACAATAATGTTAGAAAAACCAAACTTACAGAGCTGGAGGAATCAAAGAAAAGAGTTTTCTCCTTTTTGAAAAGTGATAATTGCCACTTAAGTAACACAGCAATTCAAGAACAAAATGACATCACATAAGGAATGTTCAACTCTGTAGAAGACATATCCTAAATACTTGTGCAGTACAGATTCTGTAATTTTCGATATCTCACAAAAAAGAAGAAAACCTCACAGAAAGTATAAAATAATTTGCAATATGTTAATTAGTCTTTAAAATCTCCAGTGCACACTTTGAGTACTCACTAAAAATAGCAACCACTCATATCAAACCAGATATCAATGCATTCTCTTCATGAAACAAGGCCAAATATCCCACTCATTTTATGCTTTTGTTGCCCTCTTTTCTAAAAATCCTTTAATAAAAACATTAAAAAAACCCACAAATATATTGATATAATAGCAACAAAACCAGTGCAGTAAGAAGATAGAACAAAGAAATAATAAAGTGGAAGGCTTACCCATCTCTAAGGATCAAGGCCTACAGGGAAAAACACAAAGGAGAAACCTCCAACATGAGGCCCTTTTTCAGTGGCAGTCAGCCCTTAAATGAGGTCTAAGAGGGGGGTAGAGCTTCTGGTCATACAGGTGAATTGCCTTCACCTGTGCTCCCAGGGCTGACTGGATCTTCTCTCCAAGCACTCAATCAGTTCAGGCTGTGACTCGGCAGTTGCCATATAAACAGCTTTTGTTATTTTTATACATTCATTGTGCATAAGGCCCAAGGTAATTCCATCTCACCACAAAGCAGGTGAGCCAGAAGGTTGGACAACCATGCTCTATATGCCAGGTCTTAGATGGCTTCTTCAAGAGCTATTGGGCTAAGTGCCCATTTAAGCTCTTCTTTTCTACCCCATTTGTTGATTCAGGATTTACAAGAATAGTAGGTGAAAGAGAATGGAAGAATGGTTTGGTCTGCTGCCACTGGTGACAACCATGCACCATTCTATCTCTGTGATAACTGTTAGAACTTCTTAGTAAATCTTTACTTTAAAGAATAAACAATGGCTACTGTATGTGTTTCTAAAAAGTACAAGAACCAGGATTATTTTTCATAGAGAGCATTCACCCAAATATCAACAAGAATTAATCAAATCAATTCTAATATTCTGGTAATATTTATTTTCACTTTAAAGTAGGTGGATGTGTTTAGTCTGCTTTTTATGTATCCTATTTTTGTCTGGAAGTTGTGTATGAGAGCTTTGATGGACAAGGCTTGGAGTCTGAAGACACTATTAGCTCTCTTTCCGAGCATCCACCCTTCTGCTTGTGATTACTGTAGCTAAGATGTACGCATCCTGGGCAGCACAGAGATTTATTCTTAGAGAAGTGTTGTGATCTGGGATCACCAGTGATTTTGCTGGAAGAAGTACCAGAACTGATCGTAGCCATCATCCTACCAAACAGCAATATTCTCCAGAACCTTCCTGTTATGTCTTCAGCTATGATGCAAGCACATATGACAGGAAAGCACCGACAAATTAAATCAGTCTATGTTTTACAGCAGCCTTCTAAGGGTCAGGATTAATCACTTCCTCCTGTATATTGTTCTAAATACATCTCAGAGGTAGCAGCCTCCCACCATAGGTATTTAATTAGGTCAGTTTGGGGCTGATTCTCTCACAAGTAGCATTGAGAAAGACAGGAAGGAGTATGTGACCCTCAACAAGATGTGCACAAAACACAGATGTTGAGCAATAGCCTCCATGAAGTCAGCCAACTGCCCTCTGCTTTCTGCAGACAGCCTGACTCTGACCTGGATTAATCATCATGCACATGCTTTTGGACATACACAGCAAGTGTGATTGTGCTAGCAGCTGTCTTATGATTATTATTATTATTATTTATAAGCAGCATTAGACCTTGCAGGCTGATGGAATACTTTCAATTTTATTTAAACCCTTTTTTCCCATATATATGTGCAAAGCTTGTAAGGTGCTGTTCAGTTCAGATGTACATTTATGCAGCAATTTAAACCCCATTTAGTATATCCCTAATTTCTAAACCAAGCCATGAAAACTGCTTCTGTGTTGAACTTAATCTACAGTCACTTCTCTCTAAAGTGCTCACGTGCATACATACATGCGCACGCAAAATGTACAGAAACTGCATTTTCAAGAGCTGCTGCAGCAAATCTAACTCAGCCAACATCATTTAAAATGATACTGGCATCCTTAGGTAATACAAATTGGCTTAACATCAAGAAAGCTGAAGCTATGCCAGTTGTTGTCAGATAATATTGACACTTCTTTCTTCCATACTGAAACTTCTCTAGTTTATTTCTGCTTAGACACAAGGGTTAGCCTTCTCTTTCATCTCCACGTTACCCTGAATGGTACCTCAAGTGTGTTCAGTTGTTTGTATTCCAACGTATTTAGTGTACCCTTTCAGACAATGATTCATCAAGTCAATATAGCATTCCAGATTTATTTGATCTGTATCTTTGAAGCAAATAGTTAAGCTGCCTGTCTCAGAAGGAAAATAAAGCACTTGAACTCTTGTCTTTGTCCTAATTTAGAGTTCTGTTTGCATGTTTGTTTTAGCATCTTCTGGGAACATTCTGTCTCCTCAAGAGCTATTTTATCAACATAGGAACACAATTTGAAGGTTTTTTTCATAGGCTTTGTCAACTTAATTTTCTCTTAAATACGCAAAATGCAAGGATATAAATTACAGTTGGCATTGTAAATGTGTATGGCCAGAAACAGAAAATCTCAGTAACTGTTATGCTGCCATTGTATGCGAGTAAAACATTTGGACACTAAATGGGATGACAGATTGAGGATTTAGAAAAGCTGAAATAACTTCACTTTACACCTTCTTAATAATTTTCTCTAAGCCACCTAATACTTGTGAGACATAATAACTAAGTGCAAGCTCACATTTTTATGAACTTTTTGCTTTTATATTTTTGAGCGTTCATCATGCCCCGTTGAAGTCAATGTTATTTAACCTTCTTAAATTACTGCTACAGGAAGGCAAAGTGGGTTATTTGAGTTTTGACAGGCTCACCAATGGGCAGAGAGTCAACTTCGAAGTTCTTCATTTGCACCACAGTTGTACTGGAGTACTTTGTAGCAGGCAAGAAATTTTTCCTTACTGACATTATGGACACAGCAAGTGTCTGCCAGAACTGGCCCAGAGAAGCATTGTTCTGCACACCCTAACAAGTTTTTCATGTTGAAATATCGCATGAAACTTCACTACAGGGCAATTTATTGTACAAACGTGGAAGAAAATTATTTACCAGAGGTTCAAACAAGAAGCTGCTTGTGACAGCCAAGCTGGGATAGAAGTGCAAGTGTGTTAACAGAAAGATGGGAAAAGATACAGAGTACATCTGTTTTGGAACACTGTGGCATGTTTGCACTGAGTACTCTTGGATGTCATGCGCAGGGTAATCTCAGCAATAGTCTGTCGATATCAGGCACTTGCTTTGCAGCTATGCCACCCTAAGAGGCTGATTCATAGCAGACCAGGACACCAGTAGTGTATTTACACTACTGCACCAACACTAACATAATTTTAATCACATTTTTTCTCATTGCTGAACAACGCATACTGCCCTCATCAGTTTAACATTAATTTTGAAGTCATAAAAAATAAATAAATAGAAAGAAGTTAAGCATCTCTATTGTGCTGTAAGAACCAGCTTAAGCAAGCTCAGCACACATCTTCCTTTCAGCCACTGAATGAGGAATACTCACGTGCAAGAGAATGGTAAATTGAGATTCAACAGGAAGTTGGAGTATTTCCCAAGCAACAAATTTCCTTTGTGACAAAGCACAGCTGGCTGTCACCCAGTAATACTTTGGCTTATGACAAGTTCCAAAAGCATCACAAAACTGATAAGAGTATCACATACCAAGCACCAGGTGACAGCAGATAGCAGCTACAGTCCTTACCCATAGGAGAAAAACAGCCAAAGTAACAGCTGCTATTGAAGAGAGGAAAAGAAATTCTGCAACCCACACAGCTCTTTCAAAGATATCAAGACAAAAATGTGGTAGAAACATGTAAAGTGGAAGGGTCAGGGCTTGACCACCCCCAGAGTACAATGTACTTTGTGATTGTATGAACAACAACAATAGTACAAAAAACAATTTTGTAAGTAAATTTGTGTTAAGAAGATTTTTAAAAATGTAGATGTCCTTGATACAGAAAAAATTCTGTGGTCAGAAGTTTATTGACATAATGAAATTGCAAGCCATTTTGACCCAGCATGAGTTTGAAGTAGATTTATTATAAAATAAGCTTGTCTTCCCTTGCGAGATAAAATAACCTGGGTGAAAGATCTACATTTGCTCACATACTTACTCTCTTGATGGAAATAAGCTAGTCACACTTCTCTTACCTTTGCAGATCTGCAATCTGTAACAGCTCACAGAAGCAGCTGTTCTCCATTCCTCTCTTCTCATAGGTTTTTCCTGGCAGAGCATCTAATTAAGTTTTGCTTGGATGCAGTTTATGTGGTATTGAGTAAACAACTGCATGCATTTACTAAAGTGAACGAAAAATCCCCTTGTTTGTTTGGATCATACTGCTCAAATCACAGCTTGGAGCCTTCACCATATCCCATATAAAACTGTACAGAATAAACACCCAAGGCCTGATGGATGATACAAAACACTAAATAGTGTATAAACTTAGCCAAGATAAAGGAATTTATTGGAAAGATGGATTTTCCATGGCCATGAGCATTTGCTAAGGGAAAGGCTGGACTAACTCATCACCAAAACAATTTTAAAATCTTTTGGGATTACCAGGACAGTAAGACCAGTGTCTCTCTCATTAAGCCAGTTGCTTAGATGTCTGGGAAGAAAACAAGAAAAGCTACAAAGCAGACAATGGAAGATGTTTTTTACTGCAATCTGCCTGCTTCTTGCTAGTACAATGAAAAAAAATCTTTGTTTAGAACCAGTGGAACCAACTCATTTAGAGATCAAGGAAGAAAATGAAGAAAGATTAAGTGGAGAAAAAAAGCAAAACATTCTGGAAACGCATTTATAATAATGTGTTTATCATAAAACCTGTGGTCTCTGTTCCATTCGAAGTCTGAAATAACAGAGGCTTTTCTGGAATGCAGTGAAACAACATAAGGCAAAATAAAAAAGCAGGTAATGGTAACAATGAGGAAATAGTAACTGCTGAAAATGGTGCCTGAACATTTTTAAAAAGCTTAGCATGCCCAAGGAGAAAATGTGCAAGACAAGCATGACAAAGTTTAGGAGTTACAGAGTCAATTGATGTTCAGTCTATATTTGAACTAACGAAAACCAATTTCAAGCCACTTACTCAAGGAGATGTACCTTTTAACCTACAATTACATTTCTTCTAATTTAAGCTCAGGAGTTTTATAACAATGCTTCTAAATAAAGAAGCAACATAGTACAATAATAAAAATGTATTTTAAACACAACTGAACTGAAATGATAAATCATTCTTCATGTCTGTTCGTGTACGAGAACATTTGTTCCTTGCAGTAGTGTTTTCCTGGTTTCTTAACTGGAGTGTATTTGTAAAGTTGGATATTATCATTTCTGTACTTTTGTTTCCAAACTACCTACATGCTTTTATATTGGGCAATGAAATGAGGCTTTTGCTGTTACAGTCTTCCTACAGTAAGGCCTCAGTAGAATATAAAATCTCATTTCTGCCAAACAACTCATTTTTTACCTAATTTGGCTCTACTGAACAAATAAACACTCTTTCAGATCTTATGAGCTTCCTCAAAAGTTCAGATAAATCAAAGGATAGTTCAGTTCAGTCATACCAAATGCAGTAGAATCCACTAAGTGCATTCAACTAAGTATGTTCAACCTCAAACCAGGACAACAGATCTTTCACAGCAGATCTCTATCCTGCCTCTACATCTTTTCTCACTCTCAACTACCACTTGTTCTTAAGCTTCCTATAACCTTCCATAATTGTCCATTTTTCATTTCTCCTGCAGCTTCTTGCTGTGCTCTCAAAGCCATATACAACCCAATTTCTAAGCAAGTGTTAACAAACTTGAGAGATAACATATTTCCACTCATGTGAGATATTCAGTCCTTCACCAAAATGTGTTTATTTCTGAAACTGGCTGTGCAGCTAGAAGAAATCTCATCCATATGACAGCTTGTAAAAGCTGTTTGCTGGTCCATCGGTTTGAGAATTCAGTGCTGTGACTCGATGCGTAGCAGCTGAGTCTAATTATGGAGTTCTACCTCCCCACACTTTGGCTTTTTATTTTTTTTCCTTGGGAATATACTGAAGGGGAAAATAACTGTAAAATTAACACTTATTTCATATTTCCACTTTTAAACGCATGAGTATTTGTCTTCAGTGAAAACAAATAATAAGTGCATGACCTCTGCCAAGTCTGCTTTCCTGCTGTAATATTGTTTACAAGTTGTCATACTGTGGAAGATAGCATTCAAACATCTAATTCTAATATTATTTCCAGTTACCTTTCCACTGGTACACAGATGTATCATACCAAAGACTTGGAATGGCTCTTCAAATCTCTCTAACCACAGAGCTCTTCTGTAGCAGGTCTTTCACTTCTTGAGAGCATACCAAGCCATCTTTTTTCCTCCTTTCCTGATTAAGAGATCTATATATAGTTAATGATGTCAAACAAGTTGTGAATATTAAAATAAATAGTTTATGTTACAGACCAATTGCTACATACAGAGAGCATCAGAAGCTATGTTTAAAGAGTGTGAAAGGCACGCTGAGCAGTTTATGTTGCCTTCTCCCCTTCCTGCTTGGGCCTTTTGTTCTTACTGCTTCCTTACTGCTGGCTCTGCAGTGAGCCACATCCTGATTTGGTTTTCAGAAAGGCTTACTTCCAGCCATCAGAATAACCTGTCTCCATCCATCATAATAGCAGCACAAGGGAGGCAGTTAAGTAGGAAATCTGTAATAATAAAATTAAAAAAAAAAAACAACAAAAAAAACAACTATTAATAAAATCGTTTCTAGAGCAGCATTTCACATGCATCCTAGCTACTGTCTTAGCATTTATAGCATATTTTGTGAAGACTAAATCAGGCTTTTCAACAGGCAAGTGTTCTACCTTGGTTTACATTGCACTCTGTTGACTGCTGGGATGAGATCAGGTTTGGGTAACAGGCAACATGGACTGCAGATGTGAAGGTAATTGGCAACTGTTTTTAATGAGAGAAAGTTGTTATGAAAGAAAGAGCTTACCCGTGTCACTTCGAAAACGAAAATCTGAAAGAAAATCTTTGTAAAATAACCAGACTAAAGACAAAATGAAGTCCAAGATTGAAAGCAGTGACAGTTCTAAACAGTTCAGGTAAAAACATGAAAAGCAGATATCTTTTTGTCTGGCCAGGAGAGGGAAGAAGTGCAGGTAGGATATTAGGAAGAATTTACATGTTTGTAATTAATTGAAAACCCTGCAAATGTGTCTCAGCTTTAGATATTGGATGTTTATCTCAGCCCTACACCAGTTGAATCACAGATCATGCCCACCTGAAATCACTGCAAAAAAAAACATATATAAATAAAAGAAAGAAAAAAAATAATTGTTGTCAGTTTAGAGTAAACTTCATAACCTGTCACTTGCATTAATCCTTTCAGAAAAAAGCTTGCACAACATAAAACAGATCCAGGATAGAGATATGCTTGTGGACATATCCTATGGGTTGCCACGGTTCCTAACAAAGTTTGTAATCAGCTTGTTTTTAACTTACATTCTAAAAAGTTGTACCCTCTGCACAGAGCTACTGTTGATTGCACATGGGAAGGAAGGTGAGGCCCTACCAGCGATCTCTGATCTCAGTTAACTACACCCTAATCCTTTGGTTAGGCCCTTTACTGAGAAACCCAAAGCAATCAAAGTTTTAGCAAACTTGTTACTTTTCTACTCATGTTTCTCAAGAACAAAAAAGATCTATTTATTTTGCAACTTATAATCTGCGAATTCACAAATTTGCATGTGCGGTGTTAAATAATTCAGTGCTACAGAGCAATTATTATAAGTGCAGCATGCCCAAGAGATTTACTAGGACTCTGAGTAGGTCTGTCTATATGCACAAAAAAATATCTAAGGCAATTGAAATTTGTGGGAGGAAAAGGGGAACTGCAGTTGATTCTGACAGTAGAGCTTTCAATATCCCTTTTCTGATGCTCCTTCCCAAGAAATTTTTAAATATATATATATTTAGGGAATATGGCCAATGCCAAAGAGTTCAAAATTGTCATGAGATTACAACATCAATGCAAAAACAAAACAAGAACATTAAGAAAACATCCTTTTCATTGCCACCGTAGCACTTATTGGTACTCATCTTTCAAAGTTTCCAGGTATTTGGTTCAGGCTGTGAGGATGCTACTCTACAGCACAGAAAAAAAAAAAAAAAAAAAACTGAGAGATGCCTTATCTTTTGTAAAAACAAATACATAAATAAATAAATTTCCACTGAACCATCCAAAAGCTTGTTATTAAGAAAATATCAGTTTCACAAGCCAGGCAGGAAAATGAAGAACAGTGGCAGTGCGTAGCAAAATGCAACATTTTTGTGTATAAATATTTTTTGAGGTCCTCTCAGCATCAGTGCCACTCCTCTGAAATTGTATAAGCCTTTGCACTTTCGTCTATGCTTAAAGATGAACAATGTCCCTTTATTTAGGGACAGACTGTTTTGGAGTGCTGAAAAGCAGCTCAATACCCAGGCTGTATGGACTCACTAAAAGCATTCTCGGATCCCCCTGCACAAAAGACTCTGTGCCCCTGAAGGATGGTTACCTGGGTGTGTGCTAGGCATTGCATCTAATCCTCACAGCTGAAGAGGTCTGCCTCCAGTTCCAGGCAGGCACGTTGTTCTCAGTCTTCCTGAACTGACAAATCTCCCAGGGACATAGTAGGAGAGCTTGCTGGAATAGCTAACAAAGGTGCCAAACATTACTATAGCAACTGGGGAAAGGTAGAAGAACAGTATATATCCAAGCTACATTTTCAATTTCTTTTATCATTCATATTCAATCTTTATGCAACTATACTGCAGTCCTTTGGCATCATAAGCCTTTATTTTTATAACAAATAAAGTAAAACAATATTACTCAACATAATTGCATTTCTTTCCCTGGAGATTCCCCCCTGCACAATCACTGACAGGCTAGCTCCCTTTCTGTGTCAACACAGAAAATTAAAGCTTTCTGGCCTAAAGTGAACTGAAGAAGAGTAGGAAGCAGCATGACAGAATGTATAATGAAAATATTCTTTAAATAAAATCATGTCACTTCTTTCTTTTTTGATAAAGTGTTCCTTTATTTATTTATTTATTTATTTTTACTGTAACATTCATAGCATTGTAGGGGGCATAAGGGAGACTAAACTGAATTTTCTAGTTTTCCAGCTTTGACACCTATTTCTCTGGTAAGTGTTTCAAGGAACATAGGAAACAGGCTACTGCTTTAAGTGGTTAAAATGGTTTTGAACTGAGAGAGGGTAGATTTAGACTAGATATTAGGAAGAAATTCTTTGCTGTGAGGGTGGTGAGACACTGAAACAGGTTCTTCAGAGGGGCTGTGGATGTCCCCTCCCTGGAGGCATTCAAGGCCAGACTGGATTGGGCTTTGAGCAACCTTGTCTAGAGGGAGTTGTCTCTACCTATAGCAATGGGGTTGGAACTAGATGATCTTAAATGTCCCTGCCAACTCAAAACATTCTATGATTCTAAGAGTATAACAGTTGGCATAAGATAAATTTGCATATGATAAACATACTTTTTTCCTTGCACTGATATGTATTATATTTGATAAAGAGAATTTAGTCTGCCAAAGAGAGTTCCAAGGAATGCTGCAGTACCCCAAACTCCAAAACTAACCATGTCTAGGAACAGATCCCCAAGATTTCCCCTTTACGTGAGAGTTTTCTCCTGTATAGATTTCAGCACTAGATTCAACTCAGTGTTCTGGAGATTCACTCTAGGTTCATAATACTCTGCTGAAGTGAGCACGTAAACCAGAAATGAAATCCAACAACTTTCCAGTAATATGAGATCAGTGCTTCCTTTATTCTGACAGACTTTGGAGCTCAGCAGGAGAAGATACTGATGTAAGATCCACATGGATCCTTTACAATGGCTCCTTCTTGTATAAAAATCTTCTGAGGTTTTCAACACTTTTTATAGGGAACATTTTTGTGGAGGGAGATATATTTATATCAAATTACCTTTGATGAAATAACTGCCAATTTTCATCATACTTTTTATCTGTGTTTTAACGATTTTCAGGCAGTTCAGCCTGTATGTATTTTTTTAATGGATTTGCAAAACTTACATTTAGAATGAATAATTCTGTAATGTTGTGTTTAGAGTTATCAGCACTTGATCAACTGTGCAGAAAAACTTATTTTGTTTAAGCTGAGTCTCTCAATATTAGTTTTAATAGTGTCCTACTGCACCTAATAGGTCACAGATTTTCTAGTCAAGAAACTTCTTAAGCAGAGTTAAAAACAGTGAAGAATTTGCTCTTCCTAATTGTTCGTTCTTTAATAATTAACAAATGGCAAGTTAGGATTAATATTTATTAAAGATAGATACTTTTATAATTAGTATTATTTGGCCAAAGTACAAATCTGGAAATATTCCTACTAGTTTCAAGATAATTTAAAAAAATTCCTGGCAACTGCAAATGGGTCATAAAAACTGAGATACCTTGACTATCTCTGAAAAACTTAAGTTTTCTCTTTAAATGCACTTATGCAGTATGTATTATAACAAAGATAAAGCATATAGCACAAAGAATAATAACTGTGCTACTGACTAAAAGAAGCTAAGCCTGCATTCTAAGTCAAACATCTTCTGAACGATCTGCATTTCTGTGAGTAGGCTGACATTATAGAATCACAGAATCATAGAATCACCAACGCTGGAAAAGACCTCCAAGATCATCTAGTCCAACAGTGCACCTACCTCCAAAATTTCCCCACTAAACCATGTCCCTAAGTACCACATCTAAATGTTTCTTGAACACCTCCACAGACAGTGACTCTACCACCTCCCTGGGCAGCCTGTTCTAGCATCTGACCACTCTTTCAGACAATAAATTTTTCTTAATATCCAACCTAAACCTCCCGTGGCACAACATGAGATCATTCCCTATAGTGCTATCACTAGTTATGTAGGAGAAGAGGCCAACCCCCACCTTACCACAGCATCCTGTGAGGGAGTTGTAGAGAGTGATAGAGGCTCCTCTGAGCCTCCTCCAGATCAAACAATCCCAGTTCCCTCAGCAGCTGTGCATAAGACTTGTGCACCAGACCCCACACCAACTTACAAAAAGTGGAAAATATCTGTTGCCTATTGTCCATTAAGTAAATGCAGCAGAAACAGGAGAGGTCTGGAAATACGAATTTATACTGTGTCTCTTCCCTCTGTCCTGCTTCTCAACCCAGCTCATCCACATGCATTTACAATACACCCACTGGGAGAAAGAAATCAGTGGCTATGACTCATCTGGAGCTGGGTCTGTGCAGACAGGCCAACCTGTTATGTGCCTTATTAACCAGGAGGTTGCTATGAAAGAGAATTATAATGACTGAGTTGTGCCTACCTCAAAAGGGTCATAAATTTCTCCTTTATCCTCATATTTATTTCTGTTAGACTGGTAGGAACAAAAATATCTTTGAGTACTCTGTCCTTTTCTCAAATCTGGTTAAATTTAGTCAGCATCAAAAATAACTGGGTGAAAGGAATTTGCAGAAGGATCAATGGGAAAATTATGTAACAATCTTTTCTTGTTTTAGGAATGCAGGCCTAAACAAATCGATGTTAAGACATTCATATACTTTTTTTTTTTAATTATTATTAAATGCACTAACCACTCTCAGAATCATCATTGTGAAATGTTTGATAATTTCCAAAAAGAACCATTATTTTACAGCTCACAACATGGGTCCTGACAGTACAGTGAGTGCTGAGTCCACTGCAAGCCCCACAGGACTCAGTGGGGCTGAACATTCCTGGACAGAGGCAGAGTTGCCTGCCCACCTTGTTTCAGTGCCAATAGTCACACAACCAATATTGCTTTGGTAGCTCAGCACCTCTGTGAACTATGGAGGACCCTACTTTACATAGACAGTAACTCCAGAAGATACCTCCACCATGGGAGATGACTAGAAACACATTTTGCAATTGTTGCTATAAATTTTCACATGCCAGGCTCCAAACCTTCTTTAGGTATTTTTATTCTGGAATACATGTTTTATATATATTTTGTTTTGTGATATGTGTTTGATTAGCGTTTCTCCTATTCTGGACACATGGGGCAATATACAGGTAATAACTGTCTATGAAGATAGCTGTTGATTTTCTAATGCAAGCATGCTAATGGGGGTGAGGAGGGGGAGGGGGGAAGATTTACAAAGGGTGCACTTTATACCTACATTTATTCACTTTATCTCAGCCTTATGAATTCACTGAATTATGTATTTAGTGGCCACATTTCCTCATGAGAAAGTAACACAATAAGGTATCAACATTTTATAATAAACTCAAAAACAGATAATAGTAAAGTACAAGGCATATGTATTTAAAAAGTTAGAAATAATGCATGCATTTCAAAATTAAAAATAATGTATACTTCAAAATTTTAAATAATTTCAAAATGTTCTCATGTAAGACTGGCTTTATAATTGTAAAAAGGATAGAAAATAACAGAATCAGAATTGTAGTGTTTGGAAGGGACCTCTAGAGATCATCAAATCCAACCCCCAGTGTTAATAACCCCCAATGTTAACTTGCTAAAAAGTAACCAATCAGTGGAACTTCTGGGAGCAGACTTTTACAGCAGATTGGCATACAAACTAAAAACCTAACAACTGCAACTCTGTCCCAGTGTCTCCGATTCTTTATTTATACATTTATTTGCATATTTTCTTACAGGTTCATCTCCCTCTGTCATGGTTTTATGACTCTTTGTTACGGTATTCCACATCATAACATCATGTAGTGCACTGGGAGTTACAGAGTTAATGCTCCATTTCCATGGATCATCGATAGTTCTGGGTCTACCTGACTCAGAAAAGAACTACGTACCCCAGAGGACTTTGTGTTCCTTTGTATTTTTCCATTTTCTGTTCAGAGGGAAAGCTAAAACTCCTGGCAAGTCACAAGATTGCTCTTTTTTCCCTCTCAGATTATGCCAGCAGAGTGTGTGCTCCCTAGCCATCCTGCCTTCAGCATTAGAGTAAGGCCTTCAGTTTTTGGACACTCTCCCTCACTTTGATTTATTAGCTTCAATTCCAATTATACTGTACTACACTGTGTTATTTTGCATTTTGATATCTCATTTAGTAAATTAGCTTTCCTCCTCAGATCATTGCCGCTGTTTTGTTTTTAAGCCTGTCCCCCTACCCTTTTCCCTTACCCCCTTTCCCTTTTCCGGGGCATGGGTCTGTGGGTCCCCTGTGACATTCGTCATGGAACTGGGCTGAACTGTCCTGTAACCACTGACACCCCCCTTCATATTTCCTGTCTGAGAAAGGATTCTCATAGAAGTCCAGCACAAAAATAATGGGGAATGTTTTAAGGATGACAAACAGGCTACAGACTTTCCGGGAAGAGAAAGATGAAGCCACTGGAAGACTGTAGGATGACTGGTCTGGAGGACTCTTTTGTGCAAGTAGATGGCACCCCTAAAAAAAGGCCTTACTTCCATTAGTTCTGGTACTGGGTCTGTTGAACATTAAATGCACCGACACTACAGGATGATTACCAAAAAATGTGAAAAGCAAAATGAATGGCAGCCCTTCATCTCCCTAATTAAAAAAGATTAGTTACAGCAATTTATTGTCAGGATTAATGCAGCATCCACCAGGCAAATATGATCTATTAAACAGCTCTGCTTTTGCAGAAAGAAATTAATTCAGTACAACTGGATTTTATAAAATCTTCGTTGCGTCTAAACATCTGTGTCTAAATATCTATAATTTTATGCCATTTTTTTCCATTCCCTTTTCTAGATGTTTTATTACTAGAGGGTATTATAGGCTTCAACTGATTTATAAATATGCATTACTTTAGCTGTGTCCTCTACTCAGGACATAGATTTACTGTAATGTTTTGCATAGATTGTCATGGCAATGATCTCAACTTCATCACTGACATGAAGAATACAGAATGCTACAGTTTTCATGGCACTGGACCTCCATCTAGTGAGAAGAACAGTGCACGCTTCTGGGGCATAAAACTGTGTGAAACTTGATTGTATGCTAAAAATTGTTTTCATAAGGTAAGTTGTGTGTGTTTGCCAGGAGACATGGATATCTTTACGTAAAGTACATAGGACTTCGGGGTTTGCAGGTCATGGAGTGCCAGCATTATTTTTTAAGAGTCATAGGTATCGCTCATAAATATTATGAGTGATAATGTTTTTAAACAATCAATTTGCTTTAAAAGTAGTTAATAAAACCATAGGACATTTTTAAAAAATGGTTTTCAAGGGTATTTAAAACATTTGCATTTAAATAAATCCACTCCTACTTTTCAGAATCAAAATTCGCACTTTAGTGCAGATTCTAATTAATTTCATTAGGTAAATTTTTTAATTGCACGAGTAAATTAGAAAACTCTGGAACACTGCATATTACTTTGGTCACTTCATCCTGAAAGCTACAGGGAAGAGTCCAGGAAAAGAAGTCAAAGGTGATGGAAGATGGGAAATGCTTGCCTAAGAGCTTTGGAATAGATTCTTTGCCAGATTTCCCTCCAATATTTCACTATGTTGAAGATTTTGATTAAAATGGACACAGAGAAGATGCAAATGTGTGTCCTTTAAAACAGAGGAGGTGAATCAGAAAAAAATAATTTATTGCACCTCATAACCCAGAATATGGGTGATGCTCTATGAAACTGAAACAGACCTTCCAAAGGAAATGCCTGTTTACACCAAAATGCCTTCACAAAGTTTAGACCAATTGGGTTCATCTGGTTTGAGTTGAAGACAATATTCCAGATGTAGCTCCAATGCGGCTGGTACCAACAACTTGGAGAACAAAGCAGGAAGGATTGCCCTATGCACGTTCTCTGTTTTAAACTTTCCATGACAAAATGCTGTTTTACCTTCTGGTGCTCGGATTCTCAGTTTCAGTGTATCCCAGATCCAAGATACAGGCAGCAGGAAGTTAGTGCATGCATGTGAGGAAAACTCTTTGAGAAGGTGTGACCAAAAATGAGTGTGTATGGAAGCAATCATGACTTTAACTGTTGTTTCTGAAAGTTTGTAGGACCGTATTTACATCTTTGCAGTTTCAGAGATGTAATTCAAAGGTGAACTGAGATAACTCTTTGAACTATTCTCAAGGTTCTTCCACCGACAATAATTTAAATTGCATCTCTCTGCAGATCATACGAATACACTGTGTACTGCTATGACTAAAAATAACACAGTGAATGAAATTGCCAGAGTTGCATAATATTAATCAAAGCATTCTGCTTTATCTCTAGATTTCCACGTGACATAGCTTATTTTCTTCAGGATTTGACAATCCTAATGTTTTTCATTTTCAGATTAGAGATCCAGGCCTCACCATGCCATTTCTCTGTGAAAACATGGGCCTTACAATTTTCCAATGTATATTCCACGTCAAAAGCCTTAAGATAAATCAACTGTACAGACTTGTACTTCTAAAGGAAAATGTATAGCATGGTTACCTGGGATAGCAGAAGAATACCTGGAATAGGAGATGTTTTCCTGTACTGTTACTGATTTCTGTTCTAGCCAGCATGAAACAATTCAGCCTAAAAGCCATTATGCTCACACCATAACCTCCATCCTTTATGTTCCTTCTAGCAGCTGTGATAGCTTTCTGAGCATGACATTTGGCCTCTACAGTGATGGCAAGATGGCAGCTGTGCTGCCCCTTATTCTCTATTCTTAAGAAATGAGAGAATGAGGAGTGAATGAGAATGTAGAGAGCATCATTCAAGGTAAAAATTGATGAAATTTGTGGTCAATGGTATCCTTATTATTAAAGAGTGGAGCTCCACAACTACTAGCAATCTCCTCAGCTTGGGGTGAGGGAGGTTGTTCCCCATGGTGGTCAGCTGGCAAGCAGATTGCACAAGCTGGTTTCTGTGTGAGCACAAGAAAGCTCCACGGCTTTTGAAGTCAACACTATCAAATTTAGGTCTGGGACAGTGGAAGAAGGCAAAAACCCAACAGAGTTTCAAAATGCCATTTGGGAAGCCTGGTCCTGTCCTGTGCATCTTTCAGCAGGGCTTTAGAGAGCACTGACCAACCTTGCCACCTCTCTCATATATGTATAGCAAGACTTCCTCCACTACACCTTCACCACAACTCCTCTTGGTTTTAAGGTGAACTCATTTTATAACTTCTGAAAGTGTTTTCTCAGAGGAATGGTATTCATTCTGTCTTACCCTCTTCTTCCTGATGTAGATTTAAGTCCAGCTACAAGTCCTTAGCTCCTGGTTAGTATCAGTTTCCATTTTCATGACCAATATGGAAAGAAAATGCTGTAAAATCTTAGTTGTGGAGAAAAGCAAGCTGACAATCCTCTTCCTGACTCTCTATACTTCCATTTATCCTGGGATTTAAGGTCCTCTTGCAACCCTGTTGCAGCTCAGGAATAAAACACAACACAAACAGGACATCTCCATCCAGGTGTGTTCAATTCATTCAGGTGTTACAATGGTAAATATTTATAAAACATTGACGAGATATTTACAGTGTTTCTATATGTAAGAAGTCTATGATGTACTGTAAATGTCACTAAAACTGCTTCTTTAAAGAAAGGAAATATGGGATATGGACATAGGAATGCATAATCAAATGTCAGATGTGTCAGTAAGAGCATGTTAATTGTTTCATCTTCTCTGCTAACTTCATGGATGCTATGAAATCCACACAAGATTTAAGAAGCTTCCAATGTTATTATCAGTCACAGACTTACAGAATTAACAATCTCACTCAAAATAAAAACACTGAAATGGAAGGCAAAAAAGAAAAAAGGATTCCCTGTATCAGTAGGGTATTGTAATTATAATTTGCCCCTACCGTACTTCCTACCCTTAAGATGTTACTTTTGAAAGCTGCATAGAGATAACAGATTGACATCAACATGGCACAAAATAAATCCAAGGCTGGCAGCAGTGGAAATTGGATAAAAATGCTGCAAGAACACAGAAATGTCATACATCAAACTACAGCATTCTACAGTTTCCTGAGGCTCCTTGCAAATCATTGCTATATCCTTTTATGTGTCATGGCATTTGCAGCTGCCACTAGCAGCTCATAAAGATACTCAAGTATATTCAGTAGCCACGCTGTCTGAGTACTTTATAAACAAACAAACAAACAAACAAACAAACTTATCCTGAAGCTTAAAGGACTGTGACCTAAGAGCCACTTTTCATGAAAATGGTACCTGAAATATGAGGTTCCTCAGTACACATGTACAGTTATATCCTGCCTTCCTTTAGGTATGTTTTCTTATTGAAATTTATCTCAGAGCTTCATAATCCTTTGAGGGAGTAGAGAGAACTGCTTGTAAATTCACACACATACATACACCCCACACACTGATGACAGGTGTATAGATATCCTTGCTCTCTGTTGATCACTCATTTCTAGTACAGCTGTCATACTTCATTACTTCTTGAATACAAGATAAATTATTGTCTCTTTCATCTGGTCTGCATATGTGCTTATCTATTTGCATTCATTTTATGTGAATGTATCATTCTTTATTATTATCCCCTATTTTATACAAAATATTTAATTATTTTGCACCTATTTTACCTAAGGCAGAAAATCACTATTTTTTGTTAACTATATTATTATCTTGTATCAAGCACATTAAGTACTTCCTTGTTGGGTGTGTGCAATTCCTCACTAAATTTCTTTTGTCCACTTAAGAAAAGCTGTAGTCACACACCACAGTCTCAGGTGTGGATTCTTCATAACTAATTTTAGGCTGCATTTGCGCTAAGATTTATGCCATTCATTCTCTGGAGGCGTCTGCCTTTCTTCACCAATTAAATTGGCAGGCTGTGTGACTAAGCTTCTAATTTAGGCATCTCAGGTTGGTTTTAGGCACAAGCAGAGCTAGCAGTTCTCTGTAGTGCTGGCCACATCACCTGCATATCTGGCCATGGTAAGAAAAGCAGTTCCATCACTATCAAAAATCTTCACCTCCATAGCAGTCAGAAAGTGACAGGTCATTTTGTTCTTGGACAAAGGACAGGAGATCAGATCTTTGTCACTTTGAGAAGACATCTCAAATCAGCTGCCTATCATACTGCAGCTTTCAGATCTGCATGTCAAACCTCTGCCCAAGAGTTTTCCCCATAAAACTTTGTGTATGGGAAGTGTTTGTGTGTACAAAGCCCACAAAAGAGCACAAGGTTCCCTTCAGACATTAAGAGTCAAGAAGATGTGATTGCTAGCACCATCAGAAGGCATTCTGTTTGCTCTGTTTCTTTTATCCCAGATCTTAATAGAAGAGCCATACACCACTTTTCCTGGTCTGTTCCTTAGAACTATGAAATTAATCATCTAAGTAAGACAGGATGAAAATCCACGACTGTTATATATTGCAGAGCTTTAGAATTCATATATGAATGGTGAATTCTTAATATTTTTCTGTTCCAAACATGAAAAGAAAAACATTCCTGATCCCTTGCTTCTTATCCA
The DNA here is from genome assembly GCA_013399175.1 of Odontophorus gujanensis. NCBI lineage: Eukaryota > Metazoa > Chordata > Aves > Galliformes > Odontophoridae > Odontophorus > Odontophorus gujanensis. Next base: position 313,611 of record VXAB01006377.1, read on the forward strand.
TTGACTCCTTTCATAATATACTATTGTGTTTTCAAAAGACAGACAAGTTGTCATTTTCAGAAGAGGTCTGAAATATTTGTTTGCTTTTTTTTTTTTTCCCCAAACTCTTTTCTCCTCATATCACAAAAATAATATAGTTATCCAAAGAACTGTGTTGATCATAAGGAAAATACAGAAATATAAGAAACTTTGGTCCATAAGTTGTATTTTGTGCAATTCAGATATTTACACTATACATGTTGTTGCAATAGCTCAACATCTTTCAGGGCAACGACTTGCCCTTTCCTTTAAAGCTTGTTTCACAGATTCTAAGAGGAGGGATCTGCTGGTCTGAAAACTGTTCACTGTAGATATTTGCAGAATTCATTTCCTTAGCTTTCTTCCCTATTTCCCTTCTTCTTTATTCCCTCCTTCCCTTCTTCCTTATTTACTTATTTATTATTAAATCTATTCCTCAAATTTCTATTCCCTCATAATCTTCAAAAGATCTATATGAACAAAAGATCTATATTGTAGTAGCTGCCTGCTGTCGTCCAGAATTGTCCTGGTGAGTCACTGCCTTAACAGTATGATCACCTGTTCAAAGCAATCCCATGCATTGCAGAATCTGCATATTGACATCATGGTTCAGGTTATGAGAGGAGTGCCAGAGGCAGGATCATGTACTGGGTCGTATACGTACATTGAAAAGCCTTCAGAAAACAGTGAGGCTTAGAATTTTTGCATCAGCTTGAATGTGGTGGTCCCCTATGACATCCAGGACCTTTAGCATGAATTCTTTGGAAGCCAATATTTGTTTCTGTTCCAATATATGTGGAGGGTTTGTGCTGAACTATCACAAAGTATGAAATGATCAGAGTTAGCTCTGTTAGACCAAGTTGGTATGCTTCAATTCATTATTAGAGGTCCACAGAAATGAGGGCCTCAGACAAAGTAAATAAGCGGATTTCTCTGACACAAAGAACATTTGCAAACAGTAACAAATACAATAAGGGAAAAATGCCTCACATGGCAATTCTGAATTAATCACACACATTACACGGACAGCATGTTCACAGCTATGTGAGGCATTCTTCTCATTGCAGCCCCTCGTTGGCTCCTTTAAACACTTATTATTTCTGCAAATACAAGCTCCAAAAAAAACCTAGCACAAACTGGAAACTGTTGGACCCTTCCCCTTCACTACCAAAGCTTAGCACTACCTTAACACTTAATCTTTAGATTTGCACTACGTTACAATACAAATAGATATTTTAAAATATTTTGAAAACTAAAGCCTTAGGAGAAAACTGATGGCTGTGAAAGCTAAAATACTCTGAAATAATAAGGCTGGCTCCTGCTGGAACACAGAGATTCAGCACTGCAACCGTGAGAAAGCAAATCAAATAATCACTTTGAATTGCCAGCAGATCAGGACTCCCCAGTGACTGCCTTTTCAATTCCTCAGTGGGGACCAACAGATGGAAAAAAGCTGAAGAGAGCAGGTTTGCTTTCTCTGCCTGCTGAATAATTTCCTTCTTATGCCTTTTTGTCTATCTGTAGCTTATAGCTCTGTTTACTCAAAAATGATTAGAGCTTTCTATCAAACAGGAGCTCTGAGGAACAGAAGGTCATGTATTTTCTGACTGATACAGCCACCTGTTGTCTTGCCACATACCCCATTTATTTACTACTGACTCACTCAACCTTTCTCCCTAAGCCCAGTGAAACCAAATGGGAGCTAGATTTCCTCTTTCTGCTTTTACTGTAGCAGGTTAGCAGCATGCTAAAAGCTACCTGTCCTATTTCATAATCTTTCTGCAGGCCCTACCTTAACCTTCCTCACAAGCCATGTTATTCATTGTTTAGAGGGGAGAAGAATGTAGAAAAAAATCTCAAGACAAAGCTTTGGTCCTGGCCTCTCCTGTGCTGAACATTCTTTCCTCTGACACTCAGGCAAAGTCTACAGCCAAAATTTATTCAAAACATGAATCCACTGCTTAACTAATTCTGAGAAGATAGTACTTGGGTGGCATGGACGCAAAGAAACAAAACAGGGATCAACTTTTCTTATCCTCCTGTTAGTTACAAGAGGCTGACAGCTCCTTGTCCGTAACAGCTTGCACCACAACACAAGTCTATTTGCTCTGCTTGTCTAAGGGCTCGCCAATCCTTCCCAAGCTGCATGTGGCAGCAGCAAGACTGCAATCATACCCCAATGGCTGGAGTGCAGTCAGATCTGCTACATACCTCTCCCTGTGTGTTTGCAACAGAACATGGCAGTCAGGGATGGATGTCAGAGTTTTCTACCTCAGTCCATTCTTCTGTGTACTGCTTCTGTCTTCCTTCCTTCAGTTTATCTCTCAACTTACCCCACACACTTTGATTCAGCATAGCATCCCTTATGGAACCATTTTCCCAAGGAGAAGTATGAAAAAGCATTCAGTTTGGCTAGATATTAGGAAACAAGAGGCACTGTATTCTCCAGAAGGCAATCCCAGCTTACTCATTAAAAGTATGATGAAGCATTGAAGCACAGTGAGCTAAGAAATATCTTCATGGTTTTTACCTCCTGCCACCTACATACACCATGCAAGAGGCATGATGGATCCAGGAGCTGGACTCTATGATCCCTGTGGGTCCCCTCCAACATGGGACATTCTGAGATTCTATGATTCTGTGGTGGCAAGGCTTTCCAGGCATTGGAAATAATTTTGAGTGAAGTGCACAGCCAGAGAGGCATGAGATAGGGAGCAAGGCAGGTCATTTTTAATTGCTGAAGACGCTTCACTATGGTAAATCATCTAAGCAACTTGTTTATTTTCTGAAGCAACTTGGCTCTGCTAGAGATTAATTTTCTCCACAGAACTTTTTGGCAAAGTTGTTAGAGCCTGTTGAGACATTCTGGACTGCCAAAATCCACACTAGCAAGCATCTCCAATGCACTGACATTTCTAGGCTGAGCTGACTCTGAGATAAGATTTTTACAGAAAATATCACAGAGCCTTTAAAAAAAATAAATCGAAAACCGAGGATTATTACTGTCCCTTGCCTGCAAATAGACATAGTCCAATTATATTGAATTTTTTTCCAGAAAATTGTACCTCTGGCTACAGATCCACCACCTGCCAATTTTAGATGGAAAAGGCTTTAAAATAATAATAATAATTAATAAACAGTTATTTATTGATTGGACAGGAGTGAAGCAACCAAAATTAGGCTTGCAACAGAAAGTGATCTACATTTTATCTTTCAGTTTACTGTACAGCATCTGTAATTTCACCTGCTCTCATTTTGAAGAAATGTGAGGAGCAGAAAACAGCATGAAAGGCTGTGTTAGAGATATGTTGGAGGAGATAGGAGCACGTGACTTTCAGGAGAGCACAGGGGAAGCACAAATAACTACATCTGTGGCCTTCTGCCATAGTCACAGTTTCTTACTTTTCAGAACAACTGGATAAACAGAGACATATATTCAAAAGTTTTCAAAATTACTTTCAAACTCTTATTGACTAAGCCTCAAGATGGTTCATTTCCCTAGTGCACTTCTGTGAATAAACCATTTTTGTTTTTATTTCCAATCACAAAGGTGTCTTTCTACTGTTTTTAAAGTTTGTGGTGAGATACTAAGCTGTCAATCTTATGTTACTATCTTTTGGTTTCTACGGAGCTGTTATACCTGAAAGAGTAATTGGGCAAGCACCATTTGCCTGTGGTAAACATTGTTAATAATACCTACATGGGAAGGATTAGGCTGGCTTTAGTCAGTGTCAGCAATTTCTGACCAACCAGTCCATGTACAGCTCTGGATCAGCCTGGGTATGCTCTGGTTGGCATTTAAACTTAACACTTCAAACAAAATGAGGGCTTCAGCACCCAAACGACTCCAACACATTTTCACGTGGACTTGATCCCAGCTCCATGCTATTTCAGGAGAGCTACAGAATAACACACATTTATTTTCCATTACTATACCAGTTTCCTACAAGAAACCCATCAAGAACACAATTTTTCTGCTCATAAAATGTCTGGACAGCATGAGGTCACGTCTGGGATATATCCAGGTAGAGCACACCAGGACAGAGCAACAAAAGAGATGTAAATTGCAAAAAAAAAATCAATACCTCCTATCTCAAGGGCTAGGATTAAGTTCACCGCTCTGAGGATACACCTACTCTTTCAACAAAATTCCTACAAGAAGTCTCTGACAGAAAATCTACTTCTCTCAGCTACAAGATCCCTTTGAAACTCTTACTAGAGAGCCAGGTTTCAGTCACTGCAGCATCTATGGACACTTCCTTCTTCCCATCTAGACTTGAAATTCATAAACGTTGGCCAGCAAGGAGATGGTGTACAGAAGCTTGCTTTCACTTGCCATCTCACACAGACTTCTGCTGTGGCACAACTTGTAGGTCCTGAAGGGACATTTCTGTTCCCACATGTGCAAGACAGGGAGCAAAAGAGTTCTGCCTAGAGGTATGCCTCTCCGTGATAACATCCTGTCTGAAGACAGGACAAAGGACCCTTCTGTGATACAGACATAAATGTCACTGACAAAATACGGGCTCCACAGAGTGCCCTATGCCAGCAGGCTTGTTCCGCGGTGTCTCCAGGGTCCAGGGCAGTTCTGAGTTCTCTGTCCTTCACATCCCAAGGCCTTGTTTGCATGATGAGGCACCTGTCTGGGAAGGTTATACCAGACTGATCTGTCAATGGTACTTGTGGCCCCTGCTCAGCTACAGGAACATTGTTCAATCATTACTTTTTTGTTTACCCTGAGGTGATAGACACCAAACTCAAGATGGTGACAATCAGCTCCTGAAAGGTTTAATGAAATCCCCAAGATGGAACAGAGACATTTTGCCTTGTAGTATGAGCCCCCTGAACAGTGTGCCAAAGATGTAAGGGTTTTGCCATCTGTGCTTGCAAGAGTAGGCAGAGCTAAATCAAGACGTGTTAGAGAGGTGATGCAGACAAGCTGTGGGAGATGCACAGGTAGAACAGTGTACGTCGGTGAGACATGAAAAGCAACTGAAAGATGGAATTTTCTTCTGCCAAGTTCTGCACCACAGTGAAGCAAGCTGGAGATGAATGAGCATGTCTAAGGCAAGTTCTGACCAGAGCAAGAGCCAGGCAACCCATAGTGCCCACTTCAAGGAAAGATGGCTTTCTTAAGGTTTATATCTAATCCCACTGCTAGAATAGCAAGGCATTCAAGCTTTCCAGAAGATAAAGGAAATTGAAGAATTTAAGCTCCAGTGTAATGAAATGCACTTTCCACCCACTTAGAGTTAAGACTGTGATTCAGTACTGCATGCATGCAGTTTCTGAGAGGGAAGGGCATTGTGGTGAATCTAAATCAGAATTCTGAGCCAGTGGTAGCAGATGGACCTCAAGAGAAAAAACACACAGTCAGATAGCTAAAATAAGCAGATATGTTTCACTGCCTCTATTTTGGTGATAGTGTCACCCTCTGTCATTGCCAATTCTAACAAGACTAGTAACCTCTTTCAAAATGCGATACGCAGAAGATAAAAATATCAAGAGGAGAGGTGAGCTTATCTTGCAGCTTCACGGTTTTTGACCAGTTTGCATCATCCATATCATCTGTCTGACACTTTGACACACACCATACACAAAGACAGTGCTGTCAACCCAGGAAAACAACTACTGAAGGCTATCTCAGGAACATAATAATAAAAGATTACATAAGTAGCATTTCATTGAAAATGGATGGCATCCAGACTTAATGATTAACTCAATTTTAAGGAAAACTATAGCAGACTGAGAATTCATTTATTTTGATTTGATTGCGAATTTCTTCTATTAAAAGACAACTCCATAACAACATAAGTAAATGAGGCACTGGAAAATCTTTTACACATAAAAATCTTAACAGAAGATAGTTTCATCCACTTTAAAAGTTGTTTTTCTTATTCCTGCATTGAGAAGTGCTGCACTCGCAATTTCTATTAAAAGACAAGAACAAGAACAACATCTTCAGATAAATAAATAAATAACCACAACTAATTTCCAGGACCTTGCAACCACTTCTTATTTGATTAGGATGCAGGTGACAGTCCAGTGTTCACCCAAAGTTCAGTCTGAAAGAGATAAATCACTCTAGAATAATATCCAACTCTGCCTATGGTTTCAATCAAAGGAAAAGCTGGTCCTTTCCAAATCTAGCTGAGGTAGTGGCATTAATAACAAGTAAATTTAGAATTGCATGTAAAGCAGAAAAGTTCAGTCATTAAGAGACAAATCAGAACAGCTTAGAAGTTAGGAAGAGGTATTCACTGACATAACATGTTCAGTTTCAGAGACTTCCTGTTACAGAAATTGTCACAGTCAAATATGTAATTACCATCTCATTCAATGCTTTAGATAAAATACAGCAAAAAACATCCATCTGTTCATTTTTAGCACCCACCCAGATAGAATCTATAGTGCCAGTTTCTGCTCAGAAGTACACCAAGGTAATAACTACTTTGACAGCTTATGTATTCACTCCAGGTTTAATATAGAATCAAATTTGTTTCCTGTGCAACAGTACTCAGAAAGATTAGAAAACCTCCCCAGAGCCCTACTTAATACCTCTTCTGAAAAAACAGTGCCCACTATCTACAGTGGTGTTAAGTCATTGTTTGTCACTTAGGTATAAACTCTCTGTCCCCTGTTTAACTGCTGGGCAAAATAATTTATGGTAACACTGAGAAAAGCATCATACAATGCTACTGTCTACTGAATATGTAAAGGAATAAACCAAGGACTTTCTTTAATAACTGATTCTCTAATTATAAAGCATAACATATGTGGCATATTACACCCAGTTTTCAATATTTTTTCTTCAAACACTCACCTTATATGAAGGCTGTATAGAGTTAAGGTTGCAGCATGTACCAGTATCCTCATGGATAACTGACTGAATATTTTCTAAAATACATTTAAAACATTGATAGATGTTCTAAAAGCCCTTTTTCACTTCAAACTATTCCACCTTGTATTTCAACTGACTTCATAAGCACATGAAATCCCACATCAGAATGGCATTGCATATCAGATTTTATGAAGAAGAATTGCTACAGTAAACTTGTTTTCACCCATCCTCTGAGGATATCTGAATCACTGTCCTACATTCCTCCACGATCGCAGCTTGTGCTTTGATTCATTGAGCTGCCAACAAGTGTTCACAGTAGGATAAATTTGGCTGTATGTTAGAGACCCACTGGGACATTTTGAAAGAATGGAGGCCTTTTCCCACACGAAGCCTAAGGACTAATTCTGCATGGCCATCTCCACTCTCTTCTCAAAATTCTCTAAAGCCCCTTTATTTGCATCTCAAGCTTGGCCTAGCAAAGTCCCAGTACGATACGGTTCAGTTCTGTCCTCAGCTTGAACAGATGATGGTAACAAAAGGGAAGGAGTCATATTACAACATATCTGTCATATTACAACAAATCTGAACATTTTAGTCCAGCCTTCAATTCCTTGTTTGTACTTTTCCACAAGGATTCAAAAGGTAAGATGTAAAATGATGTACTGCTTAAGGAGAAGTGCTTGGAAAGCTCTGTACCTCTATACCTCAAAGGACAAGCACAACCAAGAGTACGGCTAAAGGATCTGTGGTCCCTTGCATTCACCAGGCAAGATCTGTGATAACTGCATTATTTAGCAGAAACATACTTCAGTGTGGTAATGGTTTGAGTCGATTCTGTTACCCAGACCATGTTCTAAGAAAAACCCTAAGAAAACCCCTCCATCTGTAGTCTTCTAAATAAGAGAAGTGGGATCTTATTAACAATTTCTAAGAACATTAGTGCTTGCTGAAGGTCCTCCTGATCTTGGACTGTGACATCTCTAATCTAAATGATCCCTATAGATTTAAACCAATAATCCTAACTAGAGTTTTAATTCCGTTCTCCAACTGTCACAATTCTCAAAGGCAATGATATTTCAAAATGCTAAAAACGTATCTACTGCATTTGCAGAAAATGAGCACATCTCAAATTTATTGCTGTATTTTCTGCTTAGCATAGTAGAAGCAAAATATGAAATGAATTCCAAAAATGGATTGATGTTAAGTTTTGAAGAATCACCATTTATCTGAAAACTTCAGAAAATTCAGAAATCCACTTTGAAACTATTTAACATATCCACTCCAATGCATTTTAAAATTATCAAACTTGTTTAAGCTTCCATTTTAATGGGGAAACTATAATCAAGGGAAGTATATGCCATGACCCACTGTATCCAGTGAGGTTAAATGGACCTGGAATTGGCTAATGAGATGCTTTTATTCCTCATACTTAGAAGTAAAATGAAGGAAAGGTAAAATATTTCCTGTCTACTTTTACATTTCCAGTAGCAGTTAGGTTGATCAGGATAATGAAATAGGAATTGAAGAAGTTAGTCAGCCCCATTTTGGCCTGTAAGCAACAGAGAAAGCAGAGGCAGCTCCATGCCCCTGCAGAGGAGTATGACACCAGAAAGCACTAGTGTTGGTGGCAGACTATTGGAGACTGGCAAAAGTCCTTCGAAATTCCTCCTGCCTAGCCCAGAGGCATGCTGGGAACACCATATGCTATCACATTTGATAAAATTTCTGCTAATTTAGCATAGCACCATTAACCTGGATGGAGCACCACAGTCCCATAGTACATCACAGTACCTAGTATCATCTGCCACGGTGCACTACAAGCAATGTTGTACCTGTTATGGCCCAGATAGTGTCTTAACTGCAGATGTCACAGTCCCTTTTGACTGGACTGTGAGGGCAATTCTCTGTAGGAGGAACTGGGTGTCTGATTTCCTGAAGGTATTAAAAATATCCTTGAAGATATATGCTTTCACCTTGGAGAGGTGAAAGCAAGAAATGCTGTTGGACGCAGCTTGGAGCTAGGAAACAAGCCTTTAGAAATACTTTTCTCCGAATTACTTGAAAGATCACTCGGGTACCAGTATCATACCAGGGAGTTGTATATAACAGACTAATAGTATCTAAATAGCAGTAACCATGCAAGTCCTGGATTCAGAATTCCGTAACAGCAATATTAATAATAATCACATGACAATATCTGCCTTAAAATAAGTAAATAAATAATTTGAAAGTCAGTATGTGATGGCAATGATGCAAATATGCCACAAGTTAGCAACAGGCAAAACTAATGAAATGTTACTAGAAGAAAGCAAAATGCAATGAGTCATAAAGTTCTTAGGCAAGTTCTTTCATACAGATCACATTCAGAGAGTCTTAGAACCGTTACCTAAAAACTGAGAGCCATCTGTGAGCCTTAAGTAATGCCCTACAGGACAGGAACAAGGCATTCATTCTTTCTATTGCTCTCACTCTTAACCAGAAGTGGGATTAGAAGGAAGAGCAGACAACAAAAACTTTGCCAGCCAAAATTTGAACTAAATAAATCTCCTTATATTTCTGAGTATATCATATAGCACATATTTAGTACGCAATGGGCAATACCTAAATGCCCTGCCAACATAGGATTTGATTCAGAAAAATCATATACTAAGTATCATGGAATAATCATGGTGTAATTTTGTGTTACTCCCTTTTTAACACAGCCATGGCCATGGCAATAAACAAGTCACATCAGACAAGTGGAGAAAGAATCAGACCACTCTTTAGAGAAGCAACTGGACCACATCCCAAGTTTACCCTCTTCTAGAGTTACTGGAAACAAGCAGACATTTCTGGAGAATGATTCATTCTACCCAAATATGTTTCTTGGGTGGAAGGGATGATTCACCAACCGAAGACACCTAGAGAACATATGGGAGTAGCTCAGACTGTATGCTATCTTAGTGGTGCCGAAAGTTCAGTGAAATGAATCTCTAACACAGTAACTACCTGATAGTTCTCAGAATCTTGAGAAAAAAAAAAAATCAACATTAGGTGCATGAATTTGGTTCACTGTAATAGTCTTACATTGCTTTTCAAAAACTGACAATAGTTATAACTTATTCTTGACAGAATTCAAAGCAAATGCCATGAAAAGACATGCACCAAGTGGTTAAGTAGAGTAACAGGCACCATTTTTCTGTTCCTTTTGTTTCTCACATTAATATTACATAAAGGAGACACAAAGTGACTTTGAAGCATAGTTATTTTCAGGAAACCATAATGGGTCCCTCTATTACATTTGAAACACAAACCTGTTAAAGCAGTGAACGTTTCACTATAAGACATAAAAACCCACACAAAATCACACTGATCCATGACACTGACATCATGAACATTAAGAAACATCTAGCTTGTTTCCTTCAAAACCTGCCAGCCTACATCTACTGGAAAAAAAAAAAAAAAAAAAAAAGTAAGCTCAGTTCAGTTCATTTCCTTGCTGAACTGACATGCATGGCAGAAGTAGATATATACCTCCTGTACAACTGTGGATGTTTCTCAGCTCATAATCCATCTTGGAGCTAGAATGCCTTGTTTTCCAAAGCATCTGTAAGTATAATGTATGGAAACTGAAGTAATTAGCCATAATTCCCAAAATAAAGCCTCTTCTGCATGATCTTCATATGAGGATATTTCATAGCAACGTATGTCTCTATATCTTCACCTGAAAGAGGCGCTTCTGTCTGCATAGCCATGCAACTCTTTTAGCAAATGGACAGCTAGCAAGAACCCACCACATTCCTTGTTCAATACCAGTCCTGGTGGTAAGAAATGATCAGCCAGGTAAAGAACTTGCACATGTTATTTTCAGTGTTCCTCTGAGAAAGTATAATCCCAAATCCTGGCAAACCTGTTTGAACAATCACATATTCTGCCCAAAATATTTATAAAATAGTTTATTCTTTCAAAGTTTTAAATACATTACTCTATAAGCCATAATTGTACTTGTTCTGCATTTGTAGTCATTACATTACTATAATTTAATGAAAGAAAAATCAGATTTTGCTACATATACTCACAGGCACGTTAGTTTTAATTCAAGTAAACCAAAGTTTTCTAAGGCACTATGAGCACACTAGGGTACCTTGTGGCACATGTCATGTGAGGATTGTGATAAAATTCCCTTGACTGGAAATAAATAAAAATACCACTGGCTTGGATAAACTCATTGGAAAAAGATAAGTCAAAATTTGTTTTCTCTAAGAATTGCTTGCTAAGTAATATTAATGAGCTCTGGATAGGAAAAATGACATATGGATCATAAATGCATAACAGATAAAAGGATTTGGTACTCTACAAGAGCTATTAAACCTGATTCTAAAGTATTTACCAGGATTTATGTTGCAAGCATGCTTTTTGTCCCCTTCAGACTTATAATTTCCCAGGTCACTGAACAATCAAAAGTGTCTAGGTGCTCAAAGACTGCTTTACACTCCACTCCAAAATAACTCAAATATTGCAAACTAGGTCATCTGATAAGGTACCACCATATCTAGGACAAGATATATATTCGCCAGCATTACAAATGACAAAATGGTCCTTTGCAACTTCAATAGGGAGAAATGCCAGTACAAAGGGTCATAATCATCCCATTAACATCATGTTACATATTTAAAATGCAGTAAAAAAAAAAAAAGCATGTAGCAGCTGTGGCTGTATCTGTCTTTGAAAACCAGTTCTAAATTTTACTGCTCATCTTACAGTTATGTGTGGATAGTCTGTAAGCATACACGGATAATGTGATAGAAATATACAGATATACACATGATAAATCCATTCTAAAAGTGCACTTCTGCAAAAAAAAAAAGCATTTCAGACTCTTAATATGTTTGGAAAAGGACATGAAAAAAAATAAATCATAGCTGTTCTTCAATTGAATGCATAGAATTTGTTTCTACCCCAGACTTCAAAATGAGAGCACTAGAAATAATGTACACAAATCTTACAAATTTAATACTAATTTTAAATAACATTTTAATTTAACTCCTTACATCTTTAGAGCTATGGTCTGTAGTGGTCTACAGGATTATATTGCAAAGTTATTTGTGATCAACTTTATGGAAACAAATGGACTTATATCATGTTTACAATCTCCACGAAGACAGTAAAAATTGGTTCTCCGTAATGAGGACGGTCCGGCCATGGTTTTTCATGTAATAACATGCATGTGAAAAATTGACTGAGGTACTATGAAATGACCTGGAATGAATAATTTAAGATATAAGCAAGCCAAGTATGAATACTAATCATGTTTGCAAGCCACCTCTCTTAAATGCATACTGTTTGTTTTGTATTAAAAAACATGACCTTAGAGGAAAAGTAGTTTGTCAAATATTCTCAGTTTCCTTAGGGAGGAAAATTATACTATGTACATTTATTTATTTATTTATTTATACTATCAATTTCTGCATATAGCTTGATGAAATGTCAGTGAATAAACTACAAACAGAACAGTAAGTGGATGAGAAATTGTAATGCTTTCCACCATTTCAAGGACTAGCAGGCAAAAACTTGTCCCATTCAGTAGGAATTAGTAGGAATTTCAAAATTCCTGCTTATGTCAGAAATTAAATGAGCAAACAAAACAAGGCAAGTGTAAATGTCTCAGACCAAATGGTACAGCTCAGCTCACATTCATCCAGTTTAAAATATAAAAAATATTTATTTAATTAATTAATGCCTTTAAAATATGATCTATATACCCAAATTGTTAAATGGAATGGACCCTTGTCCTGTTCTAGCATCTGAGTCATGACCTGGAAAAGGCCTACACAAAAAAAGGCCTGTGAAGAAAATAAATAATTAAATAAAAAGCCTGTTAAATATTTAACATCAAGGACTACACAGCAGCGCTGACAACCACAGAATGGCTGAGGTGGGAACGGACCAACTGGCCCAAGCCTGCTCAAGTATGGGCTACCTAGGGCTGCTTGCCCAGCATCACATCCAGGTGGCTTTTGAAGAAAAGGCCTAAACAAAAGGGGCTTACAAGAAAGCTGGGAAAGATCTCTCTCAAACAGAGAGTATAGTGATAGGACAAGACATAGCAGCTTTAAACTAAAAGAGGAGAGATTTAGATCAGACAACAAGGATCTTTTAGTCAGAGAGTAGAAAGGCACTGGAATAGGCTGCCCAGAGAAGCTGTGGATACCCCTGAGCCATGGCCAGGTTGGACAGGGCCCTGGGCAAAGTGTCTCCAACTGTTGCAAGGAGGTTGGAACTGGATGACCTTTATGGTCCCTTCCAATCTGAGCCATTCTATGATTCTAGGATCTCCAAGGAGGGTCACCCTACAGCTTCTCTTGGCAGCATGTCTCAGCTCTGACACTTGCACAGTGAAGTGCCTCCTGATGTTCAGACAGAACTTTCTCTTCTAGTTTGTGCCCATTGCCTCCTGTTGTGGCACTTGGTACCACTGAAAAGAGCCTGGTTCTGTCCTCTTTCCATCTTCCTTTAAAGTATTTCTACATATAGATTCTCCCCTCCAAGCCTTCTCTTCTCCAGGTTCAGTTCTCTCAGCCTTTCCTTACAGGAAAGGTGTTCCAGTTCCTTAATTCAGCCCTGCTATTACTACATCCTGGCCTATTTAGCAGTATAGATGCCATCTTGAAACCTACAATTCCCTCACCATGTCCAGAAATAGCTGACCTAAGGTGTTCAAGGTGTGCAGTTTTAGGTCCTGATGCAAGGCTCTCTGAGGATAAAGACACTGGGTCTTCCAGGTTCTTTGATACCAAGATAAAAGACTTCACGTCTTTGGAGCCCAAGTTTAACTTGCACTTTGAATGTTTGTCTTGATATTTGAAGCAGAGCCCCTAAAAGCATGAAGAGCTAGAAATGTAAGATTTTAAGCTTTCTGACACCTCTTTTCACAATGAGACATCTCCACACTCCAGGCTGACTCTCTGGAGGTTGCCTGAGGTCTCTGGAACAGAGACAGACAGCAGCATTTTGTTGAAAAAATATCAAAACTGAAGGCAGCTTTTCTGAAGGAAGTGATTCTTTGCCTGCTGAGAGAATTTCTGAAAGCACCAACTTGTCTTTTGAATCACGATCAAAACATACTCAAAAGGCTGGCATTTCCCACAGTAATTGTAATGTAATTGACCTATGGCAACACTGTAAAATCTTAATTGGTCCAAGACTGAAAGTAATACTTTCCTTAACCAATTAACCAGGCTTCATGCAACTTATTCCAAATCTCTGCCTAAAATGAGCTTGCAACATAAACTGAGCACGTAGTTTAAGAACAGAATCTAATTCTAAACAGCACATTAATTTTTAAAGCCATCCCATTACTCAGATGTAATTGAAAGCAGAAACACAACAGCCAGCTGTGAACTTCAAACAGAGCTGGAAAGTTTCGGTACAGCTCCAGATAGGAGGATCGTTGGGGAGGAGATAAGAGAATCAGATTCCAAGGCATTTTTCTGCTCTAACATGAGGACACAACTGCTCATGGTCATGCCTGTAAATAGACCTCATCTGTCTCCTGATGATCTTCAGCATCTCCAGTGACAGGGAAACACCTGACTAGGGATCTTGTTTATTTACTCTCTCTAACTAAGGTATCTGTTTTTTTGTCTGTTTTGTTTTTGTTTGTTTGCTTTTGTCTATATCCAGTTCTTTTGTACCTCATTTCTCACTTTTCAGAGATTTGGATAATAGTCCAGCTTTCCTATACAGTGTTAGAAGAAATGCATATTTGGGATAAGCAACAATGAACAGTTCTAAAAAGAAACTGTGACTGGAATGGTCAGCATTCAGAATACCTGGGAGTGATAGTGGCCACGGATTTCCGTGCTAAAATCCACGCACCTGCAAGTCTGACATTCATGTCATTCATTTAATATTTACTATTAAATTCAAATATTTANATACTCAAACTCACCTCATTTAAAAGTTATTCTAGAAAACTGAATCTCTTGATTTAAATCTCTCAAGTGGAACACAAACCCAACAAAAACTAAGGAACTTACTAAAGCATTCAAAAGATTTTTTAAAGTAATTGTCTATTTCCTTCTTCTTTGTCCTCTATCATTTGTGCCTTGTATTTAACAAAACCAATGGATAAAGTAAGCAATGAGAGTGAAATCTCTACCCCCAGAGCCTGAATGTCTTCTTTTTCCCTTAAGGAATCTGTAAATATCTATTTCTACTCTTACACAAAGCTACATAAAATAAATATCAAAACAACAGTATTATCTTTTGTGACATAAGAAAGCTTTTCGCTATCTCATTTCATTCTACCCTCACATTTAGAATAAGCACTCTTCCTTGAACATGACTAACATATCCTACAGCCAGTAACTTCTCTCCGAAGAATTGAGTATGATGAATTATACTTTGGAGCTTCTTCTTTTGAATGGTTATGCTATTGTGCATTTACATTTGAGGAGAGGCTGAATCTTGCTTTGCATCTGCAGTAAGAGGTGATATGGCTTATGATGTCTTTAGCTCCTGTGGAAGTTCTTCCACTGGTCAAACATCAGCTTTCAAGGAAACTCCTGGAAATGTGTCCACTCTACCTGGGCTATTATTTCATAATATTTTGTGTTTTGCTTTACTTTTGTACATACTGTAGATTCAGTCCCTCAAGAGACACTCAACAGAATCAGTTGCTTAGTAATAGTAACCTTCATGGAAATTAAGTTGAACTTCAAAAGAACAAAACATCTTTCATTAGTCACGGGTTTTAAAATAATGAATTCCCATGAGAAAGTTGATTAGAAAAGCTAACCTTCCAGAATTAAGCACCACCAGTGTCAACCTAAGATGAATTACAAAGGTTAGCGAAGCTCTTGAAAGGGCTATTTCTTTGAATCCCTCAAATTATATTTAAGATTATTCCTAGCAATTCCCAAACTCACCTTGACACTGGAACTACTGAAGTGAAGCACTATGTAAGTGAAATCAGATTCCGACACCGAATGAAGTCANATATCCAGTTCTTTTGTACCTCATTTCTCACTTTTCAGAGATTTGGATAATAGTCCAGCTTTCCTATACAGTGTTAGAAGAAATGCATATTTGGGATAAGCAACAATGAACAGTTCTAAAAAGAAACTGTGACTGGAATGGTCAGCATTCAGAATACCTGGGAGTGATAGTGGCCACGGATTTCCGTGCTAAAATCCACGCACCTGCAAGTCTGACATTCATGTCATTCATTTAATATTTACTATTAAATTCAAATATTTAGAACACTACTGTTTTCCAGATTCTCGATACTTCTACACACACCATGTAGGTAGTCATATAATAGGTATTTTTGCTACTTTATTTACAAACACTATTGAACAAATGTAGGAAAATAGGACAATAGGGCCTTATGCCAAAGTTGTTGGTCACGTACAAGATGATTTAGTAGCCAGACACTGCTTTAGTTTCACGGGAGGATGACCAAATTAATAATCACTGTTGTGTATAACTAAGATGAGCTAAGCATATCCCTTGATCTGTGTTCCTTAGCACATGTATTTCATATCCCTTTGATCTCTGTAGTGTCATACACCCCCTGAGCTCTAGACATGATTGATTAACTTGTTAGTATCGTTCTAGTTAAAATTAAACTACTGCATAACATATATAAACCTGTAAGTTGACTAAATAAAGTTGAAGCTTCGCTCACAGTGAGTGGTTGTGCTTCCCTACACTTATTAGCAGGTACTCTGGCCAAGTGTGTCGCAACANTACTGTAGATTCAGTCCCTCAAGAGACACTCAACAGAATCAGTTGCTTAGTAATAGTAACCTTCATGGAAATTAAGTTGAACTTCAAAAGAACAAAACATCTTTCATTAGTCACGGGTTTTAAAATAATGAATTCCCATGAGAAAGTTGATTAGAAAAGCTAACCTTCCAGAATTAAGCACCACCAGTGTCAACCTAAGATGAATTACAAAGGTTAGCGAAGCTCTTGAAAGGGCTATTTCTTTGAATCCCTCAAATTATATTTAAGATTATTCCTAGCAATTCCCAAACTCACCTTGACACTGGAACTACTGAAGTGAAGCACTATGTAAGTGAAATCAGATTCCGACACCGAATGAAGTCAGGACGAGTTACTGTGGTCATACAGCCTGGCCTCCTGTATAAGCTACATTAATGAGTTACTGTCCTAATACAAACATCTCCTAAAAAACAACAAATACAACATGCTTTTTTTTCTTCCCCCTTAGCAACCTGCTACAGTTTTAAAACAAATAAATGCAACCTGTTATGTGGATCACAAAACCATTTCAGATTAGAGAATCGCTGAATAAAAACTGAGACAAACTATACAGTTAGGATGGTCTTCAAGATTTCAGACTTGTACATATTAGTAGGCTGCAAAGCCAGGCCCCCACACGGAGTCTCCCAGCTCCTTCACTTTTTTTATTTATTTATTAATTATAAATTTTGGATCAAACCCTCTACCTAATCTAACAAAATCAATAAAGAGTAGTTCAATCTATGGAATTATACTTTCTGGATTTCCATGCATGAGAATTGCCAAAACTTGACAAAATTACGCCGGAAGTCTGAATAACTTTAGAATTGACTTTATAAAGACTCCTCTACACTGAAACATGAAGAACTGAAGACCAAGTAATTAAAGGTACAAAGGTAATGCCTTCTAGGTAAACAAAGTTAAAACCCTGTGTAGATGCTCTCACCAAGAAGCTGTCCAACTCCTTCAGAAAATTGGACCAAACTAAGGCCAATTTTCTTCTGCAAAAAAAAATCCAAACCACAGAAGAATTGCTTATGTCTCATGCCTCTGGTCTACAAAGGAGCACTGCAGAAAGGTAGCCTTAAGTTTTAAAATTCGCAGTTTTTATTACAGTGCAGTTATCACCAGAAATAGAATATATTAGAATATATAGAACACATTGTATCTATCAATTAAAAAAGAATAAAAGGTAGATTCAGACTCTTGAAATCTAAGTTCAGCAGTTAAAGCTGCATTCATCTGCATTTAGCACTCAAGTTCATGGGTGCCTAAGCTTCCCGCATTTACATTGCTTAAATGCTTTTGGGCAAGACTAATCTGACCAACTGTGAACATATACTTCTAATTGAACCAGTTCCCTTCATAGCCAATGGAGAGACTCCAGCTTTTCCAGGCTCAGTTTCTTTTACCTTAAGGTAAACTTCCAAAGTTTCTATAAATCACAGCTAAAACCATCCACTCATCTTCACTAACTGCAAAGGAGCCTCAAGTGATTATTGGAGCCTCTGCTACAGATAGATAAACCAACACAGATCAACCCCATCATATCCATCTGCCTCTGCACATATCTAGGAAGCAGTGAACAGTGCACCGTCTGTCCCTAGAGCACTAGGATTCAGAAAGTGGACTTTACATTACCTACATCACATGGAAATTTCCATCCATAGGCATTTTCAGAGCTCATTCTACAGCTGAGACTGAAAAAAAAAAGAAAAATAAAAAAAAAAAAAATTAAGAAGTCAGTGGATTCTTATTTAATGTGGAAGAAGAATAGAAAGGGCATTCTTACTCCCTCTTATGAAGGCTAATCCACTGCAAATAGAAAGACTAAATTTGCACTGAGAAAGGGCACATAGAGGGAGCACTGACAGTATTTCCCAAGCTCTCTAGGACATACTGCAGTTCACAGGCTGTAGGAAGGGAAGGACATCTAAGTCCAAAAACAAATTCTAAATGACAGTTCTCACCACTGAAGAATCAAAAAAAGAGAGGACAGAAGACAGGCTACTTTCTCCTTTTGACAGAAATGACTTTTAATGACTTTTTTTTTTTTTTTTCAGAGAAACAGCACTGACACCACAGAGAACATTAGGACTTAAATTGTTCCAGTATGGAGATCTTCCAGTTAAGCTACAGTGGCTCTCCAGCCATTCCAGCTATTTATGCACTACTCTCAGTTACCAACACCCCGCCTACGTCTTTGACACAGGGCCTAGGTCCCTTAAGTCTGTGGAAGACACTGACATATATTAAAGCAGTGATTACAGCTCCTTTGGAGATCAGATTAATTCACTCCTGGAGAAATTATTGCCTATCTATTTTACTAAAACTTTTCTCTCAACAGAAGGGAGAGTATTAGTGGAATTCTTACTGATGAACAGGCTTAACTTTATTTCAGGTCAAACACAGAGGTCTGAATTGCAGAAATCTATTTAAGGCAGAGCACCAGTTAAACAAGGAATATGTCTCACTAATGCTACATTCTGCTCCCACACACCAGCAAAGCTGGTTATCTACAAAGGATAATGAAACAGGAACAAGTTCTACTTTGATATTTATGAATACTGTCATTTATCTGCAGTATTGTTTGTAGTTTTATATCAAGTTCCACTCACTGCTGCACAATAAAGCAAAATAACACAATATATTCTGTGCTTAAAGTATCCCTATCTGCCCCTTTAAAAACAAAATTCAGTACCGTAATGGACACCTAAGAATTATCATCTATTAAAGTCACATTTTCCTCCATCACATAGCACTGTCACTGACTTAAGGCTTTTTTCTCCTTCTATCAGAGCAGAGCTCTGATTGTCTTCATTGATCCCATTCTTTTTTTTTCAAGAGCAAGCAATAAGAATTGAGTTCTGTTAAATACTCACCAGCAGATTCTGTGCCTGATGTACTCAAAAAGAAGGACAAATTCAGTGACGAGTTGGCTGTAGACTGTTGTAGCTCAGTTGCAAACGTACTTGCTCCTGTAACAGCTCCTCCCTGACAACTCTAATCTTATAACCAAAGTTAGTAAAACATTCTAAGCGTATGTTGGATGCTTCAAACCATACTCAAGGTGGAGTTACTTGCAGAAGTACAGGGGAGGAGTGTTAAAACTGGGTACGTGGCCAGCTGAGCAAGGCCATTCTGTAGAACATGAATGTCCAACCATTTGGCTTGCCTGGGCCTCACTGAGTGAAGAGGAATTGTCTTGGGTCACAGATACATAACTTCCTCCAAAAGTAATGTCTCCTATTTATTTCCATTGAAACTATAACAGATACAAAGAGCACAATAACACTATTTAGTACAGCAAATTCTTAGCTACAAAACATCATTTTTCCAACAATCCCATCACCATTAACTGTGCATTTTTGTCAGTAATGACAAAGATCCTGCATGCTGTGCTCACAAAAATCTGTATCAGCAGAGTTGCCCCACTGTCACCACTGCTGAAACGCACCACCCATCACCTCATTCTGAATGTCAGTGGGTACACTGGTGGGGAGGTTCAACCTCTGTTGCCATACCATCAAATCTGCCTTTGATGCTGAGAGTCAACATAATAAAATAGGAGGTGTTACTTTAGGAGAAGTCCTAGTAAATTATACAGCATCATTAATATATAAGTAACAAAACATTTCAATTTTTGATATTTTTCTTAAAACAATAAGAACAAGAGAGGAAAAAAATCATAAACACAGTGGGATATGTGACCTTGTTTTCGTGGAACTAACACATCAGGCTGGTTTGACTGCAGTGGTTGCAACTAGTGAGCTCTCAAAGTGTACATCAGGGATTTTCAGTGAGATTTTACTCTTCTCGTGCTTCATCCTTGACAACATTCACAAATGTACATTCTGTCACAAAGTGATGACATCAATAAGGTTTGATTGTGAAGGTTATTTCTCTCTGGTAAGAGATCATATGAAAGTCTGGTAAAGAAACACGATCCGATTTTTGAGTTGAATATCTCACTGCAACTCAATACATTTCATATGAAAATTTGCAGGTAATGTATTTATATCAAGTGAAAATGGTGCCATTAACAATTTTTTTTTTCCAGTCTTGAAGCCTATTCTCAAATTCCTTTACCGAAATGGAAAGCATAGCTGTGCATTTTTTGCCATTCTGAGCACTGTGTTTAGCCAAGGTATCAAAGTGCATATAATTATTTGCCATCATTTGAGTCAGCACTGCCCTCACCATGACCTGGTTTCAGTCAACCCAGTGTTATAATAGGACTGATGGTACAGTAGTTGCTGAGCGATGGGTGCATGTCCAGAGCCACTGGGAAGAGCTGCCACCAAGATGGTGCTGGGCAGGGGGCATCACCAGCTGTGCCAGGCTGCATGCAGCCTGTGGGCCACAGGTTGAATTAAAGATGCTGAACATTTTTCATTCTACTAAAATGGGGAATAAGCCATCACCCACAAACAGGCAGCACTTGAATCATCAAAGGTCACTGTCTTGTACTGAAATGAATCATGCCATGCAGCACCACTGTTTGTTTCATTTATTGCAAAATAATTTTTATTACTTCACCCAAGCTCCATGGTAGCACACCCAGTTCAGGCAGTATCTTTTGGAAGGTAATTTTCTTCAGTAATCTTCGGTTTCTCTTTAGCTCTACAGTACTTCAATTAATTATTTTAGATACATTGACAACTCCACTCTCTTGTAAGAGAACATTCTTTAACTTTTTTTTATACACACAGAAAAAAAAAAAAAACATTTTGTTTTAAACTGAAATTAGAAAAGCAAGCTTATACTGTGATTTAATTTACAAACAAAATAAGGTGTTTGAAACTAGGAAGCTGGGCATTAAACTAAAGGCAACTTTAACATAGTCTGTGAATGCACAAATTCATAGCAATTGTATAGACTTTTGCCACATTTTTTTGAGAATGCTCATACTTGATTTTTTCCTTTTCTCCCCTCAGGTATATTCACAGGTATAATACGTACAGGAAAGACAACACCATTCCATTTAACAGGTTCTTTACAAAAAGTAATTCAAGGTTTCTTCATATCAGAAAATGATTACTCAAAAAAAAAAAAAAAAGATGAAACCAGTTCATTATGGCAAAGTAGTGGCTCCTAGAAAGCTGGACCTAAGAAATTCCATTCCAACTGCAACAAACTTGTGCTCTTAATGTTTATTTTTCACTTAAAAATAATTCAAAAATCTCTTTCAAGGAGGGTACTGAGAATGGTTTGAGAATTAAAAGTCTCCACTGGTTACAGAAAGACCACTGAAATCTTCCAGATGTCTATGCATGTGTCCAAATTTAAAAGAAAAAAGCATTTTGCATACAAATTAGGTAAATAACAGAAATCAGTAAGAAGCAAAACAATTTTCTTCTCTATATACATATTCTTACATGAATAACAAATGTTTAAAATACACAACTGAGTACAAAAGAATCATTTTAGCAACAGATTTAGCAACAGAAGCAGCATGCTTTGGCAGAATTAATTAAACTGAAACATGACTGAAAATACATTCATTTCATTCCTCCGTACCAAATATTTCTGAATTTGTAACATATGAATAGAGTTCAGTAACAAGTATCATTTTTGGAGAAGAAGGCTGTAATTTCCCAGAAACAAGAAGGAAGCTTTAAAAATACCTCCTAGATCAAGTCCACCAAATTGCTTCAATGGACCTGATCATGCAAGCACATATGTGTTTTAACATTACAGACACCAGCAAAATTGGACTTAGCTTGGTGAGATCACAGACAATTAGACTAGAGAAGTTTAAGTGGTGTTCAACTCAGTCCTAGGACTTTAGCTGTAATTATCAAGGCACTGCTCTAAAGACCATTAGACACAATAGGCCAAATGATTCTGTAAACATAATTACCCTGGGGACACTTTTCTACGACCTTGTTTCTTTTCTTGAACACCCTTCTGTTTATTGGATGTTCTGATCACCTCTAAAATCTAGGAAGTGTGGATACCGTATCACCACGTCAGTCACATTTGAATTTGGGCCACACTAACAGGGTTTCTTCTCTTCAAGTATCAGAAGACCCAGTTCTGAGCAGAAACCCTGGTACAGTAGGAATAAACAATCACTAGGTCATTCAGACAAATTACCATTCTTCTATGTTTGAAATTTTTAAGTCACAGCAAGTGCTTATGAGAGATTATGAAATCCCACCACAATGTTTTCCTCTTTCCCTTCCAGAAAGTCCTTTCACTAGCTTTCTTGTATTACTCAATCCTGTTTTGTTCCTGAACTACAATATTTTACAAGATTCATTCAAGTCTCACATTATAAGCTCTGGAAGACAGCAAAAAATACATGTCCCTGCCGTCTTGGACTGTGTATACTCTCACTGTATTACATTAGCTCTAAGCACAATTTTGCTGCTTACAGAGATAACAGGGATGACAGTTCTGAAATACAAAATCCATGCAACGCAAGTCAAACTTTTGCTATCAATGTAAACGCAATCGAGAAATAAAAGCTATAATGTGAAGACATAATAAAACATTCTTTTGCAGTTTTACAGAGGAAATTCTTTAGTATCATTTTGATCACAAAAATCTTATCATTAGTTAGCTGACAAAATACAAAGCAGACATTAAAAACATCACTGCTGTCTGGGTGTCTTTACAATCCACAACCTCCATTTGCAGTGCATAAACAGCCTTTTTATTTTAATGAAAAAACTAGAATTAAGAACAATTCCTTTTATTCTCCTAAAACGTAAAAACCTCCATCAGTTTTGCCAATAGTTGTCAATGAGGGGAATGGAGATCATTGTTAAATTAGTTTTTGACTAAGAAAAACAAAACCCATGCTATAAATGTTTAGCTGGTCTCTGGAAGGATGCAGTCCCTGGATATCCACACAGTACAAGGTATTTCATTCATACAATTAGTTCAATACTTATGCAACTAAAGATAAAATTGCTATTTGCTCCTCAGATACAAGAACACACAAGTCCTTCAAGCATCCGCTCACAGCAACTGGCAAATCTCTCTCTCCTAAGCGCAAATCTAAGTCCTGATTTTACTTGCCTCTCATTAAATATTTAATTAGCTGGTTGGAAAAAGAAAGTGAGTCTAGGTTGCTATCATCAAGAAAAACATTTGTCTTTCCATTTTCCAGGTAGGTACCAAGGCACCGGACACTAATCAGAATTATGGTTTGGTATTTCAGGGAGAGAACCCAAGAGAAAAATACAGTCAACTCTTGAGGCAGCAGGTACAATAGAGGGAAAAGGGAAAAATAAAAATCAATGTAAAGTAGCCTCAATGGGAAAACAGGAATGCATCTAGCCCTAGCAAAATTTGCTGGCCAGCAGTTATTCATTATTATTAGATTTCAGTCCAATATTTAAATTGGAAAACAAGCAATTAGGATTTTCTCCCCTTCCATATAGACTAGGTCCTAGATTTAGGTACGGTTTGTGCTATCCCTAACTCTATCTGCATAACCTGACAGCATGACTTCAGCCATACAGAGCATACCTAGCCTTATACGAGTTTCACACAGAAACAGTGTTATATCAACACAGAGTGAACGGTGAGCATGAAGTCACAACTCCTGATAGCTTTTCAGGCATATCACTAGCTTTGGATAGCTTCTAACAACTGAAAGTAACCTTTCCACTCAGACAATTTTGAAACTAACTTCTTTTTTTTTCTAAATACTGTGTTAGCATAAACCTCAGGATACGATATTTTCACTCCTTTCTCTCCCTCTCTTTCCCGTTTTCTCCTCCCAGCTCCCCCAAGAGCTGCACAGTTGTTACTTTCGAACAATCGTTGAAAAAAAGCAAATCTATGACTAATTGTAGCTACAACATAAATGGCTCTCCTAGAGCTTACATGGGATTTTCACTGAAATTCACCAGTGTAACAAACAATAACAGTAACGACCTTTCCATACAGAACAAAATATTCCAATGAAAAAAACTACAGCTTCTTTTTTTTTTTTTTTTTAAAGTGCAATAAAATATTAATGGAAATATTAAAAATGAAAAACATTTTATAACATCACCATCAAAACCTCTGAAATATTGTTAAAATTAAATAGAAGTTATCTAATGAGATTTTTTGGCTCCAATATATTGGCAGACAGCAGCAACATTTTTCAGAAAAATTATGCCAACTAAATATAATGTATCTTAGCAGCATAAAAAATCCCTACAATTAGATACAACTGCAGGCTTAGTAAGCATAAACCTGACAAAACGTTTCAAATGCAATTTTTTGTTTAAAAGAATGGATTTCCATGGAATCCCAGAGGTAACATTTGTTATTTTCTTTACATTGTATTCTGGTAGTAAACCCAACTACAATCAATTACCTTCCTTTCATCTTTCCTCCCAAAATTGCACAGAGTACTGGAAAATTCTATCAAGTTATAAGATATGGCCACACTGAAGAAGCCATATATAATAAAACAAAAAGCCTGAAAACAATCCCAAACAATAACAATCATTGTCATACAACCGCAGCTTTACACTACTGACCGATGTTCTCCACACACATAGATGGCACTGGGTCGAATGCGCCGCCTTGTATGGCCAGGTAGCTGTGGCAAAAACTTGAAGTATTTAGGCATCAAGTCTAAGCATGCATCATGAAACTTCTTAATCCTCCAGTAGTAAATCAGTGGGTTCAGTGCAGACTTGAGGTAGCAGAGCCAGAGGAGCCAAGTGCTTATCTCAAAAAAGTTGTGCTTGTAGTAGAAGTGGCTGTTGAATGTGGCAATAAGGCTGTAAGTGGTGAAGGGCGCCCAACACACTATGAAGACAAGGAACAAAATCAAGATGGTTGTGAAGGCACGAGTTTTAAAGCTCATATCAATATTCATCTGAAAAGGTCTCTGTAAGCTCATGAGACCAAGTTTGCTGGCCTGGCTGAGGCATATGCTGTCAGGGTGGCTATGGATACGAACTGCATTGTGGCGGACGGTGTTGAGTATGCCCATAAAAGAATATAGCATTACCAGGAATGGAATAAAAAAGGAAATTAGCAAGATAATTATCACGTATGCTTGGTAGCCTGGGCTAGTAGAGTAGCCAAAAACACACTGAGGTGCTCTTGAGGGTATCTGCAGATTAGGATTCCCTACTGATAATGGAAAAGCAACAACAAAGGACGCTGCCCAGGAAATGACAATGAGAATCTTCGCACGGCATGGTGTCAATTTATCTTGCCTCTGAACTATAATAAGAAATCGGTCAATGCTAATGATAAGAAGAATTGCTACCCCCTCTATGACAAAAAGCCAAAAAAACATGGCGGAGACTCTGCAGAATATATCCCCAAAAATCCAACGAGTGGTAATGATTGTTATCAGAGCAAAAGGCATGTTCAGCACTGCCAGCAGCATGTCTGCAAAAGCCAGGCTTGCTAAGAGAATGTTAATTGCAGATCGCATAGCTGCCTTCTGGTAGACCATGAGGCATACAACAAAGTTCCCAAGGAAAGAAACCAACACGATAAATATCATAGCAGCAGAAAGTATGATCTGGAGGGGCAAACTCAAGCTCCTGAAAACTTCTTGTGATGGTAGGACAGCCGTACTGTTTACCAGAAAAGTACTTCTCTCAGTGGTGAGCACAGCACCTGAACTATATCTCAATGGCTGTGTTGTGCCACTACGAAGTAAGACCTGGGGAGTGGCAAAATTCGTGTAGGCATTTTCATAAACAATAAAAGTAGCATTTGAGGTCCCAGAACTGGTTGGTGTCAACGTTGCTGAGAAAACCATTGCTTCAGGAAGAATGAAAGCAGAACCAAAGGTCTTCAAGGCATTTCAGCTTGTTCAGGCAGTATCTTATTCCATGTCATTTATCAAATCTGAATTAAACATCTGAAAGCATCAAAGCTCTTAAATTCATGTCTGTACTTCCATCTGAAAAAGAAGAATTTAAAGAAAACAAATAAGATTCTCTAAAATCAATCAGAACCACATGATAACTTGCTTTCCGTAATGACAAAAGTATCCCTAACACATTTTTACACTTTAGACAGACACCTTTTACTTAAGCACACATGAGAGGAGTATAGTAATATTTGGTCCTTTTCTTAAAGATCCTGCTCTGGTAGTCTTGCTAATATGGTAAAATGCCCTCATTCACCAGGCTTTTCTCTACAATAACCAGGACTGGAAAACTTTTGTGCTCAAAACCAAACCTTACTGATGAGAGTGAATAATTCAAATTAGTAAAGAATCACACAGTTATTTAGATTGGGAAGTCCTACAAAGATCACGAAATCCAACCTATCAAGCTGACCTACCAAATCTAATTGCTAAACCATCTCTCCTAATGTCCATCCACAAGTCTCCTCCAGGGATGTGGACTTCTCTTCCTGGGCAGCCTGTTCCAATACTTGACCACCCTCTGCATGAATAAATTCCTTTTGCCCAGTCTAAACATCCCCTAGGACAACGTGAGACCATTCCCTCATGTCCTATCATATGTCACCAGATAAAAGAGACCAATAGCCTCCCTTCTGCAACCTCTTTCCATGTAGTTGTGGAGATCAATGAGGTCTTTCCTTATCTCCTTAAAGTCCAGATTAAACTACTCATGTTCCCTCATCTGCTCCTCATTACTCTTATTTCTAGTCTGTTTACTAGCTTTGATACTCTTCTCTACAAATTCTATAGCAATTCAGCATAGTTCTTGTAGAGAGGGGCCCAAAACCGAACACATTACTTGAGTTGTACTACAGTGCCTTGCAGAAAGGGACAATCACTTCCCTGGTTCTGCTGATCATGCTATTTCTGATGCAATCCAGGATGTCATTGGCCTTCATGGCAACTTGTGCACACTGCTGGCTCACGTTCAGCTGGCTGTCAACCAGCACCCCTGGTCCTTTCCTATCAGGCTGCTTTCCAGTCACACTTCCCCAAACCTGTTATCACTGCATTGGGTTGTTATGACCCAAGTGCTGGACCCACCAGTTAGCTTTATTGTATGTCATGCAAATAGACTCAGTCCATCAATCTAGAGTATCCAAAACCCTCTGCTTGAATCATAGAATCAACAAGGTTGGAAAAGACCTACAAGATCATCCAGCCCAACCATCCACTTATCGCCATTTGTCCTCACTAAATCATGTTCCTCAACACAGCATCTAAATGTTTCTTGAATACCACCAGGGTTGGTGACTCCACAACCTCCCTGGTCAGACCATTCCAGCTCCTGACCACTCTTCCAGAGAAGTACTTCCTGACATCCAGTCTGAATTTTCCCTGGCACAACTTAAAGCCATTATCTCTAGTCCTATCACTAGTTACGCTATAGAAGAGGCCAACCTCCAGCTCACTACAACTTCCTTTTATGTAGTAATAGAGAGCAGTAAGGCCTCCCCGAGCCTCCTCTTCTCCACACTGAACAATCCCAGCTCCCTCAGCCACTCCTCATAAGGCCTGTGCTCCAGACCCCTCACCAGCTTTGCTGCCCTTCCCTGAACACTCTCCAGGGTCTCGATGTCTTTCTTGCAAGAGGAGCCCAAAACTGAACACAGTACTTGAGGTGCGGCCTCACCAGGGCTGATTACAGGGGGACAATTACTTCCAGCTCCTGCTGGCAACGCTGTTTCTGATACAAGACAGGATGCTGTTGGCCTTTTTGGCCAACTGGGCACACTGCTGGCTCACGTTCAGCTGAGATGTTGAAGACCAACAGTACCACCTAACTTGTTATCACCTATAAACTTACTAAGGATGCCTTCAATCCTCTCCTCAAGATTGCTCAGAAAAGTATTAAACAAAACTAGCCCCATTACTGAGCCCTGGGGATCACCACTGGTGACTGGACACCAACTGAACTCCATTCACTGTAACTCTTTGAGTCCATCCATCCATAATGCATGCTGGTTGCTTATGATCACTCAATTGTCCTGTATGAGAACATTTTATGCTCCATAACCTTCCCTAGAGCTGAGGTCAGACTACCAAGCCTGTACTTAGATGGATTCTCTATCTTTACAGTACCTTAAATAATGCAATAATAATCTTAAATAATTATTATTTAAATAATCTCATAACTTTATGATTTCACTTTGAAGTCAACTACATCTGGAAGTATTAGTAATATTTCCAAACAACTTACATAACACCAGTATCAACTACCTGCCTGTTTGGTAGGCGTTGAAAAACGAACCCATTTGAGTTTCCCAACATATTACAGCATCCCTTGTTTCAAGTCAGCCAACAGCACCAAATGCCTCAGGAAGAAACACGTAAAACATCCTAACCTGCTATTTATTATCAAGTAACTCATCCACAGGATTGGAGTATTCCTCAATTTGTTTCACTAAGTGACTGACTCACATCAGTGTATAGGAAACTGATTCTTCCTTAGTTGCAAACAACCACCCTGCAGCAAACTAAGTTTTTAATGGTCTAGACATGTCTTTATTCATTTATCTTGGTATCCCACATAATTTAACTGCACATCCTCTTTTTTTTCCCTGTAAATTTAACCCTCAGACATCATGCTGAATTCCCTCCCTCACTGTTACGCTGATGCAATGCAACAATTCCTTTTAGAGTTTACAGGTACTGTCTTACATATTTATCAAATATTCACTGCTCTTACAGACAAATAAGATGCAAAAGAGCTCTTTACAGAACTGCTCTCTATCTTGGACTATTAAATTAAGCACCCACAGAGTACTCTGGTATTTGAACAAGCTGAAAATCAGAAGAATTCCATGTCTTTTTAAAAAATCACCACATCCAGAAAGATGAAGTGGTATTCCTCATTCAATCTAAAGAATAGCAGCAGTCACTTCAGGTTGTTTTCATGTTTTTAATCAGAAAAGAGATACAGACTTCTACAGAGGGCACTTGATGTCCTCCATCCCTGCACACTGTGACAAATTTGTGATACTAACTTGAGATGCCTGTGCCTGATAACAGAAATCCTACTCAGAGTATCTATGCAGGTTCTGTCTGGTACCAACACTAGGCACAAGTGAAAGGAGAAAGGAAGGCTTTTAAGAAATTACACAAGAGTCATATGTTTCATATAAGAGCAAAAGTTTACTTAGATCAAAAGAATAATATGTCAGTAACAAAGAAATTAACAACAAATATAATGTATGCCACCAAGCTGCACAACTTCTTGAGATTCAAATGCAAGCCTTCTAATGATACTGCCAGGAGTTAATCAAGGAACACAAGTATTATGGCCCGCTCCTCTTATTCCATAGCCTTTCTATTCCTACTCTCTTCCTATCTTCATGCTTAAGATCACTAGATGGTTTCCAGGCCTAGACAGCCTTCAGCTTTTTTTTTTTTTTTTTTAAGACAATTAACCCATTTTTCTTCACTTCTAATTGTGCCACAAGAAGATATTATTAACATGCTGGTTTAATTGAGTCATACAAATTCCACTTTATCAAAGTCCTCCTCCTTCAATGGCCATAGTCATCATTTTCTACTGCACTCTGTTATATGTCAAAGAATGTTAAACTTCACAACAGTAAATTGATATTTTGTAGAAGTGTCAATTACCTTTGTTCTAGATTTTCCCTTTCCTTCCCTTTTCACTTGCATTTTTTATCTCATAGATGGTTATAGAGAAAGCCTCAATGTTAATTACAAACTAAAGCAGAAAGAGTAGTCAAAGCTCTGTGGGTTTTTTTTGTTTGTGTTTTTTTTTCTTTCTTTTCTTTATAAACCTTTCTTTGCTAGGTATCAAAATAAACTCTGTAACCAACGGTATAAAAGTTAAAACACTTTTCCAGGACAGAGAAGAAAAGATTTTTAGCAACGAGTGAGAAAATCTCACCCGAAGTTCCTTAAGACAAAAACGCTGAAGAAGGAAAGAAGCACTCCTACAGAGACTGTAAAAGAGCATAAATTCAACAAATACTTCTGGACTTAAAAATCACAGAGTGTCATAAATGAGATTCCCAAAGGCAGTATCTTTCGCTCTGTAAGCAATAAACCAGAAAAAGTAACTTTTGCATTTCTGCTTTTTACAAGGTCTCTCTACCAAAGCTCTAAAAGCAAACTCTCATAGATAATAATCAGTTTAAAACAGGTAACAAAAGGAGAAGTGGATAGTTTTTCAGTGAAAAAAGGTCACCAGAAAGGTCTTAAAAAGAAAATCTATACTGGGGTTCAAGCAGTTCAACATATGGGAGGATGAGGGAAATGTGAAACCATGACATTTACTGACGATGAAAATAAACCGTTTTTCAGAGTAATCTAATAAAAACAAAGATTAACTAAAAAGAGGTGCAGAGGGATCCTATGATTGTTAATGGCAAGGTAATAAACTGCTACACAAAATTCAGTGTTGCTAGAAGTACAGCTATACAAACGAGGCTGTCTGCATAGCAACAAATGCTAAACAATCACCATCCAGAAGAAGTGACAATAGTCTGCTCTAAGAAAACTAATCCAAGTGTTCAGAATTGTTAGC
The DNA here is from genome assembly GCA_013399175.1 of Odontophorus gujanensis. Taxonomy (NCBI): domain Eukaryota; kingdom Metazoa; phylum Chordata; class Aves; order Galliformes; family Odontophoridae; genus Odontophorus; species Odontophorus gujanensis. The sequence goes on from VXAB01006377.1 coordinate 344,634, forward strand.
AAAGTAACAAAGAAAAGCAGGAGCTATCCACATACGGTATACATTTAGGTACACTACCTGCTACAACACACATTCATGGCACCTCTTATCTTCACAGTGCTTTGTTCAATTCTTTGTCTGATCTAAGTGACTGAAAAAAGGTAGAACAGGATTATTATGGAATTATTAGTGGCACAGGAAAACTGAATGATCGCTGTCTCATAAGTGGGAGCAGCCAAAGGAAACAACTGTCCTACAATAGTGAAAATATTAGCCACAGGGTTTTGTGGCTGTCACAGAACTTCTGCGAGTTCAGAAGGCAATTTAGGAGATAATTCATGTGATCTTAGTACAGATGTCTATATCTGGAAAACATTAATCACCCTGCTTCCCACACCTGACAGCAGAGGCTGTGTGACCACTTCAGGCAAGTTAGTTATGGTCTTTCTTGAGTATCACACTTCATAAAAGTCATTAACATTCAGACAAAAGGAACGCTTCTGTAGCAGTCACATATATATTTAGTATTCACAGGGTTTATGCCATGAACATTCATTCAATCATTAAACATGAACCTTGTATTTTTCCTTTGTCATGTATCCCTCTTCCTACCCCTTCAAAATATCAAGAACTACATAAGGACAAAAATTTCAAATGAAAGAAAGGGACCAATAACATAACTTCATAGGCATTACATTTCAGTCCTCACCTGCTTTCTGAGAAAGGCAGATCCTTTAATTTCAAAGCCAGAGTCATTGCTGAATGGTAACTGCACAGCTTGTAAAAGATCACTGTGCTTTGGTAATTTAAATAGGTATGCTTTTTGATGATATAAGTACTCAAGCAAGAGGCAAATCTCTTTTTCTCACAGCACTCTCACTTTTGGACCATGTACCCTCACCAATTCTTCTCAGATGCAAAAAAGCTTCACACAGTCACTTTTTCCCATTTCTGCACTGAAAATTACTGGGTATGCACATATCCTCTAAAGCAAGGTTCTCACTCATATGCAACTTTCTTTTTATAGAACATAATAGACACAATTATTTCAATGAAGTACACACAGCTAAATACCACACAAATTTCATTCATCAAATATAATTATTACTGGAAGTATTGTGTCTGTTTTTAACAGTTTTAGAAGCAAAAAGGTAAAAACATTTCTGTTCAACATCTGGGAAGCATGCTCAAACAGAAATAAAAGATGGAATCTTACATGCAAAGGCATCAGTCAAAACCAGTAACCCCAACATAGCCAAAACAGCAAACTTCTTACTTGTAAAAACAGTATCACAATAACAATTATGTTTGATGTAGATCAGAATATGCTATGATGTGCTGCCAGAATGTTCAATGATTTATTAAATTTATCTGCTAACATTAAGCGTATTTCCAGTATTGCCCAGAATCAAGATTTGATCCAGCATGCAGAAGTTATCTTTCTTCAGAAACTTAAAGCTCGTGCAGTGCCCAGTAGAGTAAATCTATTTCTTGTTAATGTGTCATGTAACCACAAAAGGGAACTTGCTGCAGTTTTTTATATCTGCTAAAATTTTGAAGTTAAACGTGGTAAAAACAACCTATTAAGACAACCAGAAACAAGTAAAATATTATGAAAATATTTAAAAAGTCAAGTAGGAGGGTGAAGGGCTTATTTTTTCTTTATATATATATATATATAAAGAAAGTAGTAAAAATGTGTTCTGTGATGCACCATTATGGAACAAAGAAACCTAAAACCCCACTTCAGTACGAGTTGAACATTGTTTCTCAAGTCATTAGGTATAAGCAAAGACATACTGGAGTGGAATGCGTTGCACAGCAGCCAGTACAATGGGTGAATCAGAGCACAAATCAGCAGGGACAATGTTCTCTTACTTCCATGAAAGGAACTAGCAGTTTTCAGTTGTAATACCTATTTACATGTCCTAAATTGAAACTAATCAACTATACTGCACAGGTAGATGACCCACAAAACTACTCACAAGAAGTATTAGCTTAATTTATAAAGTTTTCCTCTTCTCCACTCTATGAACATTACTGCAGCAATTTTCAAAGGGAAGTACAGTGGGGGAACAGTCACCTCTGCTTGGAGTCATTAAGCACAACTAATTGACCTCTTGAGAATATTTATTACAATCCTTAGTTCAGAGAGTCATTAACTGACAAGCAATGCCAACCACGCAAGTCATTATTACTATTCTAAATCACAAATATGCAAAATGTAATTAATAATTTTATATTCTAGAGAAAAATCATGTTCTCAATTTGTAGGTCACATGAAAGGACTTACAAAGCTGTAGATTCATTTCTAGTCCCAGACTCTTTTCTATTTCCAGCTTTTCCACATGTTCAAACAGTCACACTGACCATTTGTACGTTGAATAGCTAAGTGAATACTCTTGAAGAACTAAGTGAAATGTAACAGTAAATGCTGAAAATATTATTGAAAACATGATGTTCATTTATATCTACCTGGTTATTAATATAAAACTATTGTTAGACGCTTCCTTTTATATTTTATTAATATAAAACTACTGTAAGACCTAAATACTTTGGTTCCTAAATTTAAAGTGGAATTTTGGATTATACATGCAGTCACTACATACCAATTTTGACAATGGGGAAAAAAAAGAAGGATATGAATCCAGACAGCTTTCTATAAAGAATAGGAATCATAAGTCACCTTGTGCTGTTCTGCTCAGCAAATCATTCCTTTTCCAAATAACCTGTCCAAACACACACACACATATATATATATATACAAATATATAGTTGACATATTTACACAAAGAATAAGAACAGAACTGCAACAGTTTTTCCTGTAATAAAACTTTTTTTCTTTATTGGGAAAGTAGAATACTGTGTATCCTGACGAAACACAGATCACATCTCTGTATTTTGCAGAAAATGCAGATCTTATGCAGTACAGTTTCATTAAGCCAAATTGATCCTCAGGTCTCATCTATGGAGCATTAAAATCTCAACATTTAATATTGAGATATTCCAGGACCAGTGTACCAGTATGAATTTAAAACAGGATGGTACAAGTAATTAGTTTGGCAACAAGTGTACCAAAATAAGTTGCCACAAGTCTTGTTCGATCTGTTAAACTATACATTTAGTCTAAAACATGAGAAACTTGAGGTTAAAAAATCCAAAGACTCTCAGAATAAATATCATTTAAACTCACCAAGTACTACCAACCATCAAAAATAAGCTGAAGTGTTCCCCAAATAGCTAAGATATTGGAGTAATGGTACTGGAAAAACAAAAGGCAAGAAAACAGGTCTAGAGTGGAAGAACAAACAAGATGTTAGCATTTCCTCTATATGCTCTAGAACCCATCAACCATCAATTATCATCAAGACTATTATGTCTCAAGTAGCCAAAATGATTTTTGCAAAATGGGCCTACCACAGCTAAATGCTGCATATTCAATCATGACACCCATGTTGCTAACTGAATCAAATTTCAATGTAGCTTCTCCATATTCACTCAGAAGGAAGTTAGAAAATNTCATTCATCAAATATAATTATTACTGGAAGTATTGTGTCTGTTTTTAACAGTTTTAGAAGCAAAAAGGTAAAAACATTTCTGTTCAACATCTGGGAAGCATGCTCAAACAGAAATAAAAGATGGTATCTTACATGCAAAGGCATCAGTCAAAACCAGTAACCCCAACATAGCCAAAACAGCAAACTTCTTACTTGTAAAAACAGTATCACAATAACAATTATGTTTGATGTAGATCAGAATATGCTATGATGTGCTGCCAGAATGTTCAATGACTTATTAAATTTATCTGCTAACATTAAGCGTATTTCCAGTATTGCCCAGAATCAAGATTTGATCCAGCATGCAGAAGTTATCTTTCTTCAGAAACTTAAAGCTCGTGCAGTGCCCAGTAGAGTAAATCTATTTCTTGTTAATGTGTCATGTAACCACAAAAGGGAACTCGCTGCAGTTTTTTATATCTGCTAAAATTTTGAAGTTAAACGTGGTAAAAACAACCTATTAAGACAACCAGAAACAAGTAAAATATTATGAAAATATTTAAAAAGTCAAGTAGGAGGGTGAAGGGCTTATTTTTTCTTTATATATATATATATATAAAGAAAGTAGTAAAAATGTGTTCTGTGATGCACCATTATGGAACAAAGAAACCTAAAACCCCACTTCAGTACGAGTTGAACATTGTTTCTCAAGTCATTAGGTATAAGCAAAGACATACTGGAGTGGAATGCGTTGCACAGCAGCCAGTACAATGGGTGAATCAGAGCACAAATCAGCAGGGACAATGTTCTCTTACTTCC
>VXAB01006377.1:349151-378955 GCA_013399175.1 Odontophorus gujanensis
ACACACACACACATATATATATATATACAAATATATAGTTGACATATTTACACAAAGAATAAGAACAGAACTGCAACAGTTTTTCCTGTAATAAAACTTTTTTTCTTTATTGGGAAAGTAGAATACTGTGTATCCTGACGAAACACAGATCACATCTCTGTATTTTGCAGAAAATGCAGATCTTATGCAGTACAGTTTCATTAAGCCAAATTGATCCTCAGGTCTCATCTATGGAGCATTAAAATCTCAACATTTAATATTGAGATATTCCAGGTCCAGTGTACCAGTATGAATTTAAAACAGGATGGTACAAGTAATTAGTTTGGCAACAAGTGTACCAAAATAAGTTGCCACAAGTCTTGTTCGATCTGTTAAACTATACATTTAGTCTAAAACATGAGAAACTTGAGGTTAAAAAATCCAAAGACTCTCAGAATAAATATCATTTAAACTCACCAAGTACTACCAACCATCAAAAATAAGCTGAAGTGTTCCCCAAATAGCTAAGATATTGGAGTAATGGTACTGGAAAAACAAAAGGCAAGAAAACAGGTCTAGAGTGGAAGAACAAACAAGATGTTAGCATTTCCTCTATATGCTCTAGAACCCATCAACCATCAATTATCATCAAGACTATTATGTCTCAAGTAGCCAAAATGATTTTTGCAAAATGGGCCTACCACAGCTAAATGCTGCATATTCAATCATGACACCCATGTTGCTAACTGAATCAAATTTCAATGTAGCTTCTCCATATTCACTCAGAAGGAAGTTAGAAAATTTCTACTAGCCTTGAAAGTTGAGTATATGTCATCCCAAAAGATTCCAATGGCCTGACTTATTTATAAATATTGTTTTCACATAAAATCAAAAGAACAAAGATATGAGACATAGATGCTTGTTTTTAAAAGACTGCATAACTATCAATTTCTTTCAAAGCATTAGTAAGTCACCTCCACGCTGGAACAAAGGACAGCAGGAACTTTCACGAACAAGTTTCTAAATAATTGTACATGTGGGATGGAGGACAAACCAGAGTTTACAGTTACCTCCTAGAAGTGAAGCACGAAGAACAGTTTATACTTGAAGACCACTCATAACAACCTGGATCCTTCAGCCACTGTAGAGCAGATTTTGTGTACCCTCAACCAACTTAATAGGGACTTCAAACATTCAAAATGTAAGCCTGATTTACCACACAGGCACTTGCTGAGAAATCTGCCTTCCACATAACAAACCCATTTAGGTAGTTATGTGTTAACAATCAGAGGTTAATACTGTTTCCAAACAACTTTCCTTTTCCTCCCCCTACTGTAAGTGAGTAGTTGGGCTTTTTGTATGTTTCGTTATTTGTTTGATAATGTGAACAGAGGGGAAAAGCTCTGTAATCCTACACAGTCCTGCAGTGAATTTTAAATGTAAAGATTCCAGTTCTGCTACCCAAAGCCTTCCCAAGAGAAATTCCCCAGCCCTGTGGCAGGAGGATTGATCTGGATTAAGACAGACCCCAGTAAGCCAAGTTAACACTTTCACACTTCCAGCCTGAAGCTGCTGGTATACACAGATCAAAGCATAAGAGCATGTCCCAGATCTGGCCTCAATGTACTGCGAGGTACTTAATATAGATCACATTAAAGACAGTGCTGTGCAAAATTTGTAAACACTGATGATCATAGAGGAATTTGCATCTTTTCGGGTCTAATTCAACTCCTCAAGCAAGGAACTGTCATTTACAAAGAACTGAAAGAACAGAACCAAAACTACTGAGATCTAAGACACCATTAAACTTAAAAACACTTCCCACAGCATTTGGACTACACTAAAGACTTAGCAACAGGTTACATAAGGCCTCAAAATTGTTATGCTTTCTGTATGCTATTGCTTTTTAATGAGTTGTAACTTCTGTCAAGTAATTTATTGGTATTTCTCTACATATAGTTGCACGTAGTCCTTGGTCATTTTTTACATATTTTTCTTAACATAGTCCTGGCTTTTTAATTCAAACTTTACTCCAAAATCTTAAATGTACTTAAGTACTGAAAGCTTCCTTTCTCCTTCAAAAGAAATTAAAAAATAAAAATCAGTCTATCAAAAGACTTTAGGCAAGTAAAAAAAAATCCGTTTTGAGTCACACAACTTTAACATCTGTCCTAAGACTATTTTAGTTTTTCATATACAGCACCTTCTGCAGTAGATTATCTAATTGAATGTAATTTCATCTTCATATACCAAAAGGTAGAGATTTACAGGTTCCCTGAATTAAATTGTACTGCTTGTACCTCCTTTGTAATGTTGCAGTACACTAAGTACACTTCCGCACAGTCTTCTACTAATAGGGGAAAACAGACCTTCTTGTTCATTTCCATATTAACATTAAAAATTTCCCAAATGCAAAGGGTCAAAAGATTAACTTTTTAGAAACAGTAACACTGTCATCAACAGTACTTTTATAATGATGAAATTTATTAAGCTGTCTCTCCTGTAAGAATAAACTTGATTTTGAAGTAAAATCAATTTAATGAAAACTCATCTTTTTTCCGGAAGGATGCAGAGACAATAATGAATAAGTGAATAGCCACAGTGATAAGTGATGAGCCAGCACTATGCCCCTGTGGCCAAGAAGGCCAGTGGTATCCTGAGGTGCATCAAAAACAGAGTGCCCCGCTGTGACGCCCTCTACTCTGTCCCAGAGAAGCCACATCTGGAACACTTCCAGTTCTGGGCTCCTCAGTTCAGAAAAGACAGGGAATTACTTGAGAGAGTGCAACAGACAGCTGCAAAGATGTTTAGGGGCCAGACACATCTCCCTTAGAAGGAAAAGTTGAGAAACCTGGGACTGTTCAGCCTGGAGAAGACTGAGAAGGACCTTCAGTGCTTATAAATACCTAAAAGCTGGAGCCAAGCGGATGGGGACAGGCATTTTTGGTGATGACCTATGAGAGGACAAGAGACATAAGGAACAAACCAGAACATAAGAAGATCCATACAAACTTGAGGAAAAATTAAACAGTGAAGGTTGCAGATCACTGGAACAGGCTAACCAGAGAGGCTAGGGAGTGTCCTTCTCTGAAGTTACTCAAGACCCACTTGGATGCTTTTCTGTGCAATCTCCTAGAGGGAACCCGATTTAGCAGGGGTTGGACAAGATGGTCTCCAGAGGTCCCTTCCAATTCCTACAATTCTGTGATTAGAATGACATTAAAAAGGTCACCAAATTTGTACTCTCTTCAAATTGTGAAGCCCACACCAGGTTCCTGAGATGTGGGTGAGTTCCTGGAGCAAAAGGGTTAGTCCTGATTATGCTTTTCCACAGAGACTCAGCTCATGCTACAGTCATGTTCTGCTTCTGCCCAAGAGGTCTGCTGATGCCCTGTAGCTGATCTGAATCTTGCTTCTTGGCATACCACAGAATCACAAAATTGCAGGGGTTGGAATGGACCTCAAGAGATCACTGAGTCCAGTCTCCACGACAAAGCAGATTCCCTACAATAGGTCGCACTGGTAGGCATCCGGACAGGTCTTGAATATCTCCACAGGAGACTCGACAATCTCTCTAGGCAACCTGCTCCACTGCTCCATTACTCTTACCATAGAAAAGATCTTCTCCATGTTTGTATGGAAATTCTGTGATCAAGTTTTAGGCCACTGCTCCTTGTCCTACTGCTACATCTCGCCAAGAGCCATGTTGCTGCTTGCAGCATCCTGCTCTGAGAGCACTCAAACTCTGTCCAGATAAAATTTAGCTGAAAGCTAAATGAAGATTTTATATTTTAAATATGCATGTGTGTATACACATGCGCATGCATCTTTGATAGTTACTACCATCTCAAATCAAAAACACTTGACAAAATACTTGAACAGTGGCTTGTGTTCTTTTCTAGATTTACCCTAAATTTGTTGTGATAGTCTAGCTCAGATTAATAGTTACATATTAGACTGTTAGTCTATTTCCATGTTATGAAAAATAAGATAAGTATACTCTTAATTATTTTAAGCCGTATCACCTAATTGTTTTAATGGCTTCAGAGTAATTTTTGTCTCATGCCAGTCAACTAAAATAACACTTTAAAGATAGCAAATTCACATCTACGAAACAATCCTAGTTTGACATCAATCAATTCCATTCATACTACAGATTTGAAAAATTGTTAAATTGAGGGTTTACATTTGGACAGCTCAGGGTGAGATGACATAATACAGACATTCAGATCCTGTGAAATGCAGTCACAAACAATTTCTATATAGATGAGACTGGCAAGGCTTGGAAACGTTCCATGAATAATGAATGATTTTTTTTTTTTTAATAAAAACCAATGTAATTTTTAAAGTATATACTTGTTTTAATGTAGTAGAAGAGGCATTGCTACTTAATTATTTGATCTTTTTAAATAACAATGTGAAGAAAACAAATATCAATTGAATAATTCAAACCTTTAGTAGGAGCATTCATTGTAAGCACCTTATAATTTGCTGTTGCATATAACTTAATAGCTAATTGAGTGACTTTCGCAATACTTGGTCATTTTCCACTACTTAGGAACTATTAAACAAACTGTACACCAAATCAGTTGTCTCCCAGGATACAGTTACAGCATACCGCAGTCCACAAACCAAACAGGACGAGACATCTTAATTTGTCATAGTCAGAAGGATCCTCTCACTGTTAGAAGTTCTAGAGAACTTCTGGAGCTACCTTGTAGTTTTAAGCCTGAAAAGGTATGAGGGATACAGACACTGTGCTCAGGGTCAAGAATGTTGGGAAGCGACCTCTCAGCTACATGCCAGGGAAGCTGTACGCCAGGAGAGGTACGTGCAGCTGCAAACCATAGCTGCCCAGGAAATGCCAGTGCTTTATTACAGCCCTGTAACTGAGAAATTGAAAAAGAATAATGTATGCCCTTTGCCAGAGGGAATGACTTAGGCTGAGAACAATTTGCATGATCCCAGTCCCGCAGAGCAGAAAACGTGTCTGGGAGAAGCCACATGCAACCATGATGCATGCAGTACTATGAGTAGCGTTAAGGGTAGCTCAAAAAGACAGGTATTTGAACAGATGAGCAGAAGGATAAAAATACGTGTGAGGCATATCTCTGACAGGTGGAGATCAAATCTTATCAGAAGGTTACAAACAGGGATGTTATGAGTCTGGAATTAACTTCACTATCAATGACCGAGCAGTACACTGGTCCTTAACTCAAATTGCTGCTTATTGGGCTGGGAACTTGGTTCCCTTGGATAAGAGAGATTCAGTGCTTACTGAAACCCCAATTGTAAATCATTTGATAGAAAGCATGCAAAAGGATGCTTGTCTCCAAGCGGTGCACGATAAGACAATTAATGTGGGAACAGCCTTCTCCTCTGTTATTAGTAGTCAACCCCAGTAGAGTGACACCCCTGATCCAGAGTCTGACAGACTCTTTGAACATATAAGTGGTTAAGTTACAAAATTGCTTGCATGATGTGTTGTCCCAATGAGTCAAGCAAGATAGGGAAATCAAAAAGAGCCCATGACCAAGAGAGAAATAGCTTGGAAGGATGGGACTCAGAGGGAGCATTGTTAAATGTAACTCTGCCATTAGGAGAACAGAAAAGCAAAGAAATCACCCTCCCCTCATCTCCTCAGAACAAGGAGACGCATATTATGGGCTGAAGGTATCAAGAATGGGATTTCTCAAACTTGATAGAAGGCCTGCATACAGTAGCATTAAAAAAGTTTACCTCAGTGTGGTGAGGTAAACAGAAAGTATCCCCCAGGAATGAGCAGACCCCGCAGGGAAAGAGAAGGGCAGAGCCAGGACCGTATGGATAGTTCCCACGTTTTAAACAACATATGTTGGGCCAGTTGCAACCAAGTCGCTGTTTGTAGTATAGGAAACCCAGCTGACACTGGAGCCAGGAATTATCGTAGACAGAACCAGCATCCTCAAGGACTATTAGCATTAATGTTTCTGCTTTTAATTCCAATGGACTTGAGTGATTTCAGATTGTAACAACAGGAACTTTTGCAGTTTATGGTGTGGGTTTATTATCTTTAAATACATAACACCAACAACTGAATTGGTGGAACATCTCCTGCATGAACACCTGCATATGGCTGACTAATTTGTTTGTCTGGTGAACATTCAGATGATGATATTATTGACATGTTTTCAAGGATTGCCTAACACCATTCTCCCTTTTACAAAATTAACCTGTATCAAGAAATTTCAACATTAATGTTACAAACCTAAATTCACATGACACAGGAACTGTATCTGAAGATTTTACTTCAGAAATGTATACTTTTCAAGTAGCAAATGTCTCATGGGAAGAAACACGTTTTAGTTTTGTTAATTGTACCAAACCACAGGTGACTACGGAGAACAGCTAATTGGCATGTAACAATATAATAAATAACCTATGCCAAAGCACATTAATTTTGCCTTTGAGGTGGTTTTTGTTCTGTGGAACCACGGTTTACACTTCTGCATCAGCATACTCTACAGGCGGCCCCTGTACAATTGGTAGAGTTATGACTCAATTATGATGTGAACATCCTCCTTTATCAAGCAAGGTAAGGCTTCCAAAACATATTCTAGATTATACTTGTAATCCACATGTTAATTTATTCTCTCATAAAGAGGTATTAGAATCGATGTTAAATTTGATGGAGTTCCCAGGATTGGTAGTACACAACTATAGGCAGCTGAAACACACTGCATGAGCTTTGGCACAAGGATTGAACTGGAACCTCAAAATCTATTGCATCACTTAAGGAAGTGAGAGGAATGAAACAAAGCATCACAAGGTAATTGACTGGTAGCAGATTATTTCTTCTTGTGGCAAGATTTTGCAGGGATGTGTTGTTTTAACATATTTAATGAATCAACTACCATAAAAAATTATCTACATTACATTCATGACATTATTCAATATCTGCAACAGAACAGAGGAGGGTGGCTAGATAAAAACTTACTTGTTTTTGGACTTTCACTCAAAGGATGGTTAGTATCACTCCTACAAACAGGAACTGTAATCATTATGTTGCTTCTATTTTATATTACATTATCATATATGAACTCCATGCCTGCTCATCTTTTCTATTTTTTGTGCATTAAGTACAAATCAACATCATCAAAGACAAACTGTAAAATGTTTGAGCCACAGTGGGGAGGCCCGTGCTATGATGAGAAATCACAGAAAAGACCAAGGTGTTGTTTTAAACTATGCAACTGTTAAGCAGATCTCCTGAATGCTGGATTGATTCCCTGTTAAGCTTTTTAAGATTCGTGGGTGGGGAAAAGAGCTTGTAAATATTGAAATTCTTATTTTATTTTCCTGTTTATAATTATTAGCATAGTATTCTCATAAGTTATACGATCTCCAGAATATTACATCTCCTATTTTTTTCTCTGCATCCTCTCTTCTTTTGCTCCATCTGCTATATTCATATCACCACAGCCTATGAATCATAGATCCTTAGAGTTGGAAGGGCCCCATAAGCGCCATCTAGTTCAACTTCCCTGCAATGAATGGAAACAAAATGAAGTGTCTGACATCGGGTGGACTGCAGCCGACCAATGAAAAACATTTTTTCTGTGGTATATCTAGAATAGTCTCAAATGCTTGCAAGGTAAGACCATCACCATGATGACGTGCTACAGGCTGAAGACATGGTCACATACGAGAGTCCTGTGACCGATCTTGCTCAGACCAAAACTTCTGTTAACTTTTACGTTTTGACTGCAGACTTGCTGATGGCAAACTGTTGATGGTAAACTTGTTGATGGTAAATCCAGCAGGCACAAAAAGAATGCCTGAGACAATAAGGGGAGAACTTAAAGTCTTCGGTACCTTAAGGGACTTCAGAACTTCCAGATGAGCATTCTCATAGACCAAACAACCCCCCCGCCATTGGCTGGGCACTAGAACCTGGACTGGTGATGCTTTTCTCTTTCTGTCTCTCTTCCTCTTCACCACTCCCCTCAGTCTCTTTCTCCTTTCTTTTTCCCTCATAAGTACTTCGAACAGAGTAATAAGCACAACACACAATTTCTAATTTGACTGCTCCTCAGAAACTGCTGAAAAAAATTAGACTCATACTGATTTTTTTGAAAGAGAGGCACACTGACAAAGTCAGTAACAAAGGTATGAGCAAGATGTATAGGAAAAAAAATGTGATGATGTTTATCAGGAAAAAAAAAAAAAAAAACAGAAATGAAACTCATGCCAGTATGCTATATATAAATCTCTAGCCCCTAAAACATTGTTTGTGTTGGAGCTAACATTACTCAGTACAAGACCTTGAAAAGGATAGCCAGGAAGTGATGTTCCTCCTATATTTCCAATGTAAAAACATTAACTTTAAACTACTTGATAAACTATCAATTAAAATGTATTTTTTCGCCTTTCTCTAGGATAGACGTGAAGTAGTTGTCTGATCTAATCATTTTCCCCTTATTTCTATTGAAAACACTTTCCTACTCCAGATGTCAAGCTTCTACTAGCAGCTCTTATGCACTCTGAGGTGAATGAAAATAACCCTTTTGCCTACCAAATCACTGCTTTTTCTATTTAAAATTTCTAATAATGTATTTCTATATAATCTCTCCAATAAAAGCCAACACTATTACACATCATTATTTTGTTTACAAGAGAAAAGATTCACTTAAAGAAGACTTGTTCCAGCATACCTTACTAAAGCATGGCTCTCATCCAGGTTAAACCAGCAGTCTAAGAGACACAAATAAAGTTTCCTAAGGGTACTCTGTAACAGTAGTTAATGTGATCCACCAGCACACTTATCTCCTTGATGCCCTTGCCTGATTTCCTACAGTTCCCTCTCCACCCAATAGACATTCAGGAGAGGAGAGAGACTTCAAGGAAAGATGTAATGGATCTTCCTGGAAGGAAATAGCCACCCAAACAATTAATCTGGCTCAATCCTAAATCCTAAAATTCTTTGGAAAAAGGGTACTTCAAGAGGAAAAATAATGATTTAATATCCTTAACAGTTGGACCCTGTTCCAGGCTATTTCCAAGTGATAAGACAGTGGCAGGTGCATGCTGACAGTATCCGTATCAATGCAATAAAGACAGCCATATGGCAAACATGCAGGGAAAGGCTCTAGTGTACTTAATGCCATCTCCTCCAGTTATCTCTGTTGCCTACCTGGCTGAAAAGACCAGAAACTCTTCTCTCCAATGTATTCTAAATAACAGTTCTAATGCTGCATGTTGAAGAGGTTTAACACTGCTGGAACACCGACTCAATTTCTAGAATGTGTTTTATTGAAAATTTCATTTCAATTCATGTACAGACTTTACAACCTGTACATACTTTAAATCCTTCCTCAGCCTTCCATTTCCTATTCAGCTCATAAACTATCTTTGTTCGGTAAGTTCATAAAAATGAACTTTTTTTTTTCAGATATCCTATTTTCATTATAGAAGTACCTAAGTTTCTGAAGCACTACAGACTCAACCAGTGCCTGTTCTCACTGCTGACCTCTAATTTCTTAAGCTAAAGCAACTCATGAAATTCCTGCATATTGTCCCATTTTGAGTAAGTATTCCTCATAAATAATATGTTCTAATAAAGTTTAAGCACTTCCTCATATGCTGTAATTTACACCCATGTATACACAGGATACAACTTCAAAGCAGCAGAGCAGACTCCCTTGTTTTTATGCTGCTCTTTGCTATCAATCTCCTACTGTCACTTTGAGGCTTTTGTTTGAAATTGCATGTAATTCTAAATGTTTCCTATTGGACACAGACTACTTATTTCTCTTACATTAAGCCACAACTCATGCAATGCTGAGAAAGTGAGTACCACCAGCTACTCTAGCCTGTCAGTTTCCAACCCACCAAGCTTACAAGGAAAGGACTTTAACTGCAGGAAGACAAGGCACTTAGGAGTAAAGCAAGCAATGTGAAATAAGCACATAGTTACCTCTTAAATGACTGCCTTGGTTAAATGTGAAGGGGAGCACCCACAACTCATCTATACATCCTTCTAAAAGGTTTGCAAGTATTTCAGGCTATTCTCAACTCAGGTTCCTGCCTTCTCCTTGCCCAGTCAATGTCAGCTGTCAATACATGTGTTTTATAACTTGTGTGTGAAATTACAGATTTATAACTTCATCAGGTCCATAGTAGCTCTTCTCTTCCCCACAAACTTGAAATAATCTCAGCTTATTTCTTAGTCTTAAGTTTTCAGTAGGACCATGCTGGTCCAAGGTCTTTTTAAAACCATTATCTAACTGCTGTCCTGTAGTTATAATGACTATTTTAGGATCTGCTTTACTGTACAGTTTTTGCCCATTTTCTAATTTTAGTAATAAATTTTTGTTCAGTGACCCACACACCAGGTTGGCTGAGTGAGAATTTAAGGCATCTTTTGTAAACACTAACAAAGTAATGAAAATTAATGAAGTGTAAAATGCAGGAAATTAACTTCTCATTGCATCATCAATTCATCTACCTACCTAAACGAGTTTAAAATACCAGCTTCAAGCAGTCTGATGTTCTAGGGACACTCAGATGCCACTTCATTTATAGTCTGTTTCCTTAGCAACGCTATAATCCATCTGGCTGCAGAAAGCTAAATTCCTAAACCATATCCTCCTGTATACCGGAAATAGCCTCAAAAACATTTATATTTTAAACAGCATCTAGTCATCGTGATTAGCAAGCACAAAATGAATCCAAAAGGCAATAACGTTCTTGAAGAACACACACAGACGCAAGCTCTCCATCACTTGAATCAGTGATTCACATACTGCAAACTGTATGCAGTCTTTTCAACTTCCAAGTGTTACAATAAACACCTCTTCCTTGACATTGCGGTCCTAAGTAAAGCTGCTGAAGACTCAGGTCCCTTGCACTGAGAGGGAGAACTTACGCATGCCATCTTTCTGCAAGTTTCAGGAATGAAACTCTCTCATCTTTGTTCTACCAGGCCCAACTGAAGGACCCTCTAGAGGTGTACAAGAACAGTATGTACTCTTAAGACTTCTCTATGATAAGCAATTTGAAAGACCTGGGATGCAGTGCTATTAAAACGGCAATCAGCAAAACCCAATGTAAGCTTATCGCATTACAAAGGGTAGCCACTTGTCTTAAAATACCTGCCCTTTAGGTTTTTGCATCTAGCACTAAAAATATCATCTATGAACAAAAATCTATTCCCCAGCAGCAGCATTTACTTGTAAAGAACCCAAGAATGATAACTATGTTTTTCACTATTTTCACTGTTATCTTCAATGCAATCCATATCACACTCTCTGTGGTGGAAAAAGCACACCCAGTAGAACTCCCCATGCTGACTTCTGGGAGCAGAGTCAGGTGTGATTTTCTTTGCTACCAGCAGATTTGCTTCAATGCATGTTAAATATCTGCAGCATTTATGCCATAGAATGTCAGCATGGGCATCCCGCATCAGGAAGCACGGTCCAGCTGTGTGATGTTTTGAGACTGGAGGATGACAAGCAACTCTGCAGCAATGCAGCCAAATTAAGATGAAACTGTGAATATCACCCAGGCATCTCCTACCAGGAAGAACAGATACAACTTAAAATAGCAGAATGCATCTCACACATACGTCATTCTGCATAAATTTGGCAACTCCAACCTGAAAACAAAATCCAGTTCTAACCTAACAGTTCAAGTTCATCAATGTTAATTAAAAATATTTTTTGTGTTGAACGATTTCTACATTATATGAGTGATCACATCATGATCTCAGGAGGTTATCTACTAATCACAGATTAATTGATGGATATAGTTTATTAAACTTGCTTTTTGAAAACACTTTCAAAACGCATGTAATCTCTTCACTATGTAGAAGACAGCTCTTTGGACCCAGCTCTGCTGCCAGATCCCAGACTGAGCAGCAAACTGGGCAGGTTTTTGGGCAACACCTGACAAACCACATGAAGTGTTCATCAGTAAGAAGCCCCAACTTAAGACCTGACCACAAATTGCTTCTTTTAATAGTGCTTTTTTGTTCCCCAACAGCCGTTTTCTTCCTACAAGGGCTGAGACTGACCTCAGCTAATTTGAGCAGAGTACTGAAGCAACCATGTCAGCCATTATTATTTCTGGAAAGCAGAAGTAACCAAAGTTAAAACAGATACCTGAAACAGTTATCTTGTTTCTTAATGGTACAGTGGATGATTTACATTTCTTTATTGAAATGCATCTACCTGTACAAATCTGAACTGCCTAAACAATTGGTTCAGAGGTATATTTGTATGTAACAGCTGCATAATGCTTCATAGGTGCATACCACCTGGGAACAGAGGCAAACTTGGAGAAGAGCAGGGAAACCTGACAGAATATACGAGGACTGATTTCAGCCTTGCTGACAATAGCTAGGAACACATCACTATATTGCCAATGTACTGTGGAGATGCTTTTTCAAGTCTATTATTTGTGGTGGCCTTGAAAACACGGGTGTAATCCAACTCATTTGGATCTAGCCATCTAACAGCAGAAGTGCTATTATGTGAAATTTTATGCTTTGATTTGATATTTCTAGGAAAGATGCCTGCAGTCTGAATCTGCCTCCTCATCTTAGCAAGGGAATAAGGAGGAAAAAGGTCTTAACTTAGGTTAGCCAATGCACTTAGTCCCATCTCTAGCCTCATAATAAATGCAATGAAAATTTCTCACAGCAGACTCAGAGGTCCCAATACCAGTAAGGCATAGCACAGCCTCTCCCTGTTATAAATACTCTGAACATGCCTTTGTGAGTCAGCATTAAATATTGCCAGATTTACTTTAAATGTCACCTCCTTATCATAAATGACACACTTGGTGCTTGAGCAGACATGCTGAAGATTTGGTAGTGTGAAAGATGGAATTAATTTTTCAGCTCTACCAACTCATGTACCCTTCCTATCAGAGGTAAGGCAAGGGGTGGGAAGCCCCACTGTTAGCCAATTGGTTTGGCATCAGAAGAGGTAATTCCTCTCCACACCACACACAGATTAGTCCAGAGTACTCCATGCATGCACACAAAGTTCTGGGGTACCAGTGCACACTTCTGAGGAATATGAAGCACTAACATACCGTACACACTCTTTTGATGTTTCATGGCATGTCCTTGGTTAGATGTACAAAGGTTAGAATTCAGTTTGCAGATTCTTACTTTGTTTCTTAAAATGATTTTGGCAGTAAGGGAAAGAACAAGACACTTGGATAAAAATACAGCTTGAAATAAATGCTTCCATTCAGAATTCATGCATACACGAAATATACACACATACACTTAATGGTGCAGAAATCAAAATGGAACGATAGTATTACACGTGTATTTCTAAACACATCCATAAGAAACATGTACAACTCCAGAAAGAAAAGTCTTAAGAAAACTCAGAAGTCACAACACACAGAAGATTCTAAATCAAAGTGATCAAGCAACAGAATGCTTACTGGAGTAAACACTATCTACTGATGATTTTAATCAACATATAACATTGTGTGTTTTCAAATTACTTTTTTTTTTTTTTTGTTAGACATGAAGTCATCTATTTCTCGCATACCTCTTCTATCATTATACACAAAGAACCTTGTACAATTCTCTGTGAGGATTCAGTGAGTTACACTGATGCAGAAAATGTGCATCAGTGTATCAAGTAGTATTGAGTTCTACCACAGCTTTAGAAAGATCTAAGTACTATTTTTACAATTTCTATTTAAAAAACACACTTCATTTGCTGCAGTTTTCCCCTCGTTTTCAAAAATGAAACCAAACAACTTCTGGCTGTGAACTTTTTCCTGTAAATCTGTGTCTACTGCAGTAATGTTTTTAAAATGGGGGGACAGCTCGCACCAGACAGTGAAGTAACAAGTAACGTAAGGCACCTGAAGAACTGAGATACTGCAGGGATTAACAACATTGCAGAAGCACACACCAAAATTAACTGTTGCTCATTTAGAGCGGGTTTTAAATAAGGTATGTGACCATATATTGAATAATGACAAAAAAAAATAGAAGTTTTCAAAGGGGCTCACTAGTGATTGAAGTTCCCTAACACTAGCTGCCCTAATAGGTGGATAGCAAGGCTAACAGAGCATCAGGGTTCTTACCACACTGAGCAGAGGCACAACACAGACAGCAAACTAATCACAGGTGGGATAAACCACTTTCTGAACAAGCTTATTTTTCTCCACTTTAGATTTACCTCCTAAACTACCAGCATCCATAATGACACAGGCACCTGCTGGAAAACATAAAGCATGATCATGTGGGAGAAAAAGTAGGAACTTCACCGAGACAAGACAGCTGCAGATTAGGTCAAGATAAAATATTCTAACTGCCCAATTAAAAATGACCAGCAACTAGAAATTATATATGAAATCAACCAACGGAAGGATCTGGCAGAAAAACACAGAAAGCAGCTGGCCAGCAAGACAGACCAGAAGAAACAGGGCAGCAAGGGGAAAATATTGTAGAGAAAACAACAGTAAATTCACCAGATAGCATTGCCCTGTAGATAACAGAATGGAAACCAAGCCCCAGTATTTCGCCATCCTTCTTAACTCAGTTACATTGCACTACATTAAAACTACTAGAAAACATGGGAAAATTGAGATAATCATCTTCACACTCCATATATAAATGACGCTACTTCCTTTTCTTGTCTATCCATATACGAATCACAACCTGTGGCTACAGGCTCAGGTAGTTAAAGCCTGAACCAGCATCTTCAGGTTCTAACTCTGTTAAGACAATGGAAGGGATCATAGATACTCCACAAAATAATTACTTTATTTCTATTAGGGAGAGAAAAAAATGTTAAAATTACACGCACTTTTTTAATGTTAAAAAGTAAACACTACTAGGGTTTGAAAGTCAGGCTCATGAGACTTGAGAACTAACAGTTACAGAAACCTAATTAAACATTATGACATAATGTTTAATTACAATGACTAAATACTATTCCACACAGACTCCAACTTCCTTTAGAAGGCCCAGCACTACTTTTCCCTGCAATTACTGTGTGCTACCATGTCATTTAATCAACACAAGCCAAACCTCATTTTAATAACTCTAAGAAGGAAAAAATCAGGGAAGCACTGCATGATTTTAGACATTAAATGCTTTGAAAAAGATAAAATAAAATAACAAAGGATCCTAGATCATATAAAGCAGAGCTCCCAAAGGCCTTATCACCAACGCTACATAGCTTTAAATTTTCAAACACTTCTGCGCTTAAGTGGCCTGAACAACATTATTTCAAATACAGCTTTTGTATAATCTCCATCTAGATTGAGGTAAATTAGGTTACAGTCATGCAAGAGATTTCTCTAAGAGCTGTTCAAACCAGTGGGACTCCTTCAGCACTTCAGCATATGCCCAGGTGCAAACAACCTACTGAAATAGCGCTTCTGTGCAATGGGAGAAGGAAAGGACTGTTCACCTTTCTCCTAAAGTGCACGTTGAGATTAATATTTTATAATGTTTCATTCAAATGAAATTGAGTGGAATTTCACTGAGACTTTCACTTAAACTGTCTGTTCAGGAAAGTACTTAAAGCACTTACCAAGTCCCACAACATAAGTAAGGTTTAAATAAGCTACCCTCAGCTGAAAATAAGGCAACTAAATTCTCCTCAAGTTCAAACTGCACCACTAGCTAGGTTAGCAAAATAATGGCTGTTAGCAAGTACAGGGATAAAATACACCATTCAGTTCAAGTATTTTCCGTGTCTATGAGAGGCAGCATGACCTGACAAATCAATTTTCAATCTGAGACTCTATTTCTGGATTCTACAACTGAGATTCCTTAGACAAATAGCCACATTTCCTCTTGTCTCACTTCCCTCATTTGTAACAATTAAATCTGATATCCTTGAGAATTACTTTGAAAATTATTTATGAGACTATTATGTGAGCTAGCCTAGATATATCCACATCCAACAAGCAAGCACAGCAAAAATGTAACAACTACAGCATTTCATTACTGAACCAAACTGTGAGACTGCAAAACTCTGCACCAATTTCAGCGTCAAAAAGAAAAGACAGCAAGAATGATGAAGGTCCAGGAGATTCATTTGAAATATCTACTCTAATGATTTTCAGAGAAAAATAATATCTACTGGCACCTAGAAGTAAATAAACTTCTACAGAGCATTTATAAAAAAATTACTCGCTCTCCCCAGCTCAGTACTGTTAGCAAAACAATTTGGAAAATATCAAAACAACCCATGGTTGGGTTCACATCTAGTGACTAGGACTGCCTATGGACATGCAATGCTCCAGGAGAACGCTCCCAGAAAGCAGATGGGAGGTTTTTCCGGTCCTTCTCCTGGTTCTGCTTACTCTCCCCTTATGGGAAGGTGGGAGAGCCACCAAGCCTCCACTTGCCTCCTCTGCTCTCACCTGCACAAGGAGAAAGCAGCAGCCTGGGCAGGGGTCAGCAGCTAACAAAGAAAAGCAGTTTTGCAGAGCCTGAGCTCCTTGATGCAGGCAAATTAGATCACTGTGACTGAGCACAGCCTTAAGAAAGACTACTTACAGCATTACTGATAGACAATGCCTGCATCCATGCATCAAACAACACCAGGAACTATTCCTGGATGGTGGAGCTCACTTGATGACACAGACTGTTGACCTGCTACAGACCAGCACAGCATGCTTCACACCCCAGCCCACTGCAGCTCTCCCACACAACTCTTAAGCATGATTTGGATTCCAAAGGGCCAAGAAACATTCCCAGGAAGCTGTTCATATAAAGCTCTCTCTCTCTCTGTGAAGAGAGAAGCCAGCAGCACTGGCTAGGGCTAATACGTGCCAATCAGCTTCAGGGCCAGAGAATGATCTTGGAGATATTTAGTTAACAGGCAGAGAGAGGGCACAGCATCTCCACGCTTTATATGTTGATATTCTTACAGGAAGATTTTAAATGGCAAATACCATGAAATACACAAAAGTTACCTACACCCTGTAGCATACAAGAAGAAAACAAGAAATGAGCGGAGCTCATCTTGGAGCATTCCTGCTTCCTCAGAGCAGGGAGACTTCATACATGATCTAATGATATCCACTGTCCGTTCTTATTTGCTTTAGTTTAAAAAAGTTCTCTATACGTTTGATGTGCCTTCTTACAGCGAGGACGCTGCCTAATAAGTGAGTCACGCAACAACAGTGTAAGGAGCAGGGTTTCTGAGGGACCATTATCTGGCAGTGGATATTTCAATTGAAAGTTATTTAGAAGTGGTAACGACGAGCAATTAGTAGAATTGTTAAGACTGCTTTTACAGACTAAAAATATAGTTAGAAGTAAATCTATTATGCTATCCTGGAAACTTGGCTGGAGCAACGTCGGCAAACACGTTTTCACAACAGATAACTGCGAAAAGATCCATAAAGAGACAACGGAGAGCTGCCAGTAGACCGCTGTTTAAGAGGCACTCTTTGAGATCCCTTCCCAACTTCAGGCATCCACGAAGAGACTACGTAACCTATACAGAACCGTCCCTTTCGTAATCCGAGCCACTAGGAACACACAGTTTTGGTTAACAACCCCTCCGGGGCTCTGTTAGGTGAACTTTACGACGTGCTCAGTGAGCACGCGTTTAAAAAAAAAAAAAAAAATTGTAATAGAAAAGAAGAAAGAACAACGGGTGCTTTTGCAGCGAGCCGCTTCTTCTCGCCGGGAGCGCCCTCGGAGCACGCCGTACTAGCAGCACCAGCAGCGGGACTCCTGCCGACACAACACCGCCCAGCGAACCCAACGCCGGGGCCGAGCAGCGCGCCGGAAGCGCCTCTCACCCGCCCGCCGCCTCCAGAGGAACCCCCGCAGCGCGGGGCAGCGCCCAGCCGTGGCTGCGGGACCCCGCGGCCGGGAATGCGGGCAGCCGGCGCTGCCCGCGGGGAACCGAGCCCGCTCAGAGCATCCCGGGCACAGACGACGGCCTCACCTCGCAGCGTGGCCGGCGCCCTGCGGATCCCCGCGCAGCACGAGCCCGGACGGAGCCCATCCCTCCGGGAAGTTTCCTGCCGTCGAGCCGGCCGCGGAAAACAAAAGCTTCAAAGAAGAGAGGAGGAGGAGGAGGAGGAAGGGCAGCGCAGGCAGGAAAACGAGGGGCATCGCTCTCCCGCGGCGCCGCTGCCCGTGCCCGCCAGCCCCGCGGAGGGCAGCCCGCTCAGCGCCGCCTCCCCATGCGCTCCGGTGCCGCCTCAGCCGCACGAGCAGCGCCGCGGAACCGCCAGAGCGAGCGAGCAAGCGGCGAGCCGGCTCTACCTCGCCTCGCCCCGCTCCCGACCGCCCGCGGCAGCCACCCCGCGGCCGCCCGTCCCGCTCTCCGCAGCGCCGCCTGGTCCCGCCCACCCGCACGGGGCTCCGCCTGCCGTGGGCGCGCACGCTCCGGCCCAGCGGAGTTGTGGGCTGCCGGTGGATGCTGCTTAGGGGACTCAGCTGGGCTGAGCCGTCTCTGTTGCCGGCTGGTGCGCTCGAACCCGTTGCCGAGTGAAAAGGGGTCCGCGGTCGCTGCCCAGTTCTAAGCGAGGGGTGCGCTGATGTTGAGTTGGAGGCAGCGTTCTTGGAAAGCTGGGTTAGAGTGGAGCTGAAGGCAGGGCTAGTAACTCCAGCCTGGTAGGGATGTAAATGCAACGTGCACATTGTGGTGCTGGTGTTGCAGCTCTTCCATATGTGAAGGAAAAGATAATGATAAAATAAGAGAATCTTAGAATATCCTGAGTTGGAAGGGACCCATAAGGATCACCGAGTCCTACCCCGGGCTACACACAGCATCACCCAAAATTCAAACTGTAGCTGAGGGTGTTGTCCATGTGCGTCTTGAACTCCGGCAGCTCGGGCCGAGCCACTGCCCCAGGCAGTCTGTGCCACTCCCACTGCCCTCTGATGAAAATCTTATCTCTAACACCCACCCTGCCCTTCCACTATGCCGTCCCTCCATGCTGTCAGCAGAGACCAGAGCTCAGCACGGCCCCTCCACTCCCCCCGCTGAACAAACCGAGGGACTTCAGCCGCTCCTCATATGTCTTGCTCTCTAGACCCTTCGCCATCTTTGTGGCCTTCCCTTGGATGCTCTCTAATAGTTCTATGTCCACTTACATGGTGCTACCCAAAGCTGCACACAGTGCTTGAGGTAGCATCACTCCAGTGCAGAGCAGACAATCACTGTGTGTACACTGACCAATATCTGAGGGCTAAGATAAGCCTTTATGCCTCCTCACTGCCCACATTGCCTTCTAAGGAGGAAGATTTGTCAAAGGGGTTGTATTGCAACCTGAGACCAAAACCATTATCAACCTCATACTGAGCCGGGGGACACCGATGCTGAGAATTGCAAAGTTATAGCTCAAAATTTGTGGCTGAGGTCTTCGTGGTCCATGATTATGACTGAACAGAGTAGATTAGGGTAGGAGTAGGAGTAGGAGTAGAACCATTATAGTGGACCATTATAGTGCAGTTAGAAGGGACAAACAAAGATCATTCAGTCCAACTGCCTGACCTCCTCAGGACTGATGAAAATTTAAAGCACGGTACTGAGGTCATTGTCCAGATGCCTTTTGAACACTGGTGGGCATGAGACATCAAGCAACTCATGAGGAAGCATGTTCCTATGCTTGGAACACATTTTAACTACTAGTTTCATTGTCATAATTAAAATACCTATCATTTGGCAAGATTGCTGTATCATATTAAATGGGTTTAGAACACCGTAAATTGGTACAGGCACTCTCACTTTCTATTGTATCACAGAACTACCTGATGTCTGAGTCAGGGAGAGACTTTCACAATCCCTTTCCCTATTCAGACTGCAGTTACTTGTCTGTCAGCCAATAACAGATCCCTGTATCAGATCACAGCCACCTGCAATCAGCTTAGTACATGAGAGGGAGGGAAAGGAAGCTTCTGTTCTCCTGAATGGTTCTCTTGATTGTGAGGCTGATGTACTACAGAACACCAACAACTCTATCCACTGCTCTTACTTTGGTTTTTAAGTACCACTCTTATCTGACTGAGCTGAGAACCACAACACAAAGCCAGAAGAAGCAATCTGGCTTGTGAGCTGTGATAATAATTCTTGACCAAGTGAAATTATGTTTATTATCTGAACGTCTTTAACAAGTGGCTAGAAGCATGAGCTTGTTATTAATTTATATATTTTTTTAGTTCTTTATGGGAGAAAAAAATGCTGTTTAGTTCTACTGCTTCTTTTGTACAGTTTAAAACAAAGCAAAACAAACAGAAAAAACCCAAAGAGCTGTGAACTCCATTTGTTTTTTTCTGGGGATACATCTTCACTCCTCCCATCTAAAACAACATAACTAAACAGTGAGCAAATGCCCCACAGGAGCCTCTGATTTGCTTTGCTGTGGTTGACAGAGGTCTTTAAAGGCTCTTCCTAGCGGAGGGGAGATGTAATCTATTGATTCGGTTTGAAAATCCTCAGATACCATCACTACACTCCATCTTGTGTAACACAGCAACATATTTAAAGTGACTCTGTGGTGGGGTTTTTTTTGTGTAATTAGTCTCACTGCCAAATCAAGGAACTAACAAGTAGCTACTGATATAAGAAGGACATAGAAGAATGATTTCCTGTCAAGAGGCAATGAACTTACTTGACAGTCTTAAAACATCTCTTCAGAGCTTATTGTTCCACTGACAAATTTTATATCCCACTGTTTGAGTTTGTGCTGTGACTCGCTGCTGTGGAGACTAGTGCTCCCCCAGCACTCTGCATACAGCAGTATGCAACCTGTGTATGCAGTTTAATTGAAAAAAAAAAAAAAAGAAGAAGAATGAAATCAGCAGTATGGAGAGAGGAACATCATCCTTGAGGAAATGCTAAATCTTGCCTGGGCTCTACCTTATTGTACCCAATGGGTCTGTGTGCATGCTCTTGGATTTAGGCATGAGCTTCATACCACTTTTTTCTTTGGTTTTGGAAGGAATTATAGGAAAATATTAAAGGGTGCAATCTGAATAGGAGAGCCAAAGCAGAAAGGAACATGTTTTTGAGGTGAGGCTGCCAAGGAGTACCCAAATTTGAGTGACCCACTGTAAGACTGGAGAAGCCTATTGAAAACAACAGCAAGGGTAATCAGTGCTCTGTGGGGATATGTGGCTATGGTAAAGGTTCTGTTAAGCACAACTACTTAGTAGGAATAGGGTTTTGGTGTTGCTTGTTTGTTTATCATTTAATAAGTGAAATACCCTGGCTATATTTAGGAGAATGTGCTGTGGATCACCATCTGTCTTACCAAAATAATGAACAGATGATGAGGTGCTTGCTGCCCTTCTCAAACTGCATTTCATGGCTTTTGACCTTTTTTCTCTTGATGTTCAGTGCTGCTTTGGGAAATCAGAATAGGTATTGAGGCAACAGCTATGAACCATGGAAAAGGCATATTCATACATATTTGTGTCTGGCTGGATGCAGAGAAAATTGAGCAACTTATCTGGATTCACAGCTATAGAAAGGTTAACCTTATAATAGTTGCCCTAGGACAAGCTTGAAGAGAAAGCCATTTAACTTTAATGAATAACTTAAAATACAAAGGCCTTGTTATTCCAGCTGTTCCTTGAAGGGAAGGAAAAAAAGGGTTATCTTGAGAAAGGACTGCAGAAAATCTTAGTCATTCAGACCCAAAAAGGCAGAGAAAAACAGGTCTTGTTCAGGAAGAGGTCAAGAGGAAACTATTGTACAAATGAGGATTCTCTGAGTTACTTCACTCCAGAAGCAGGCTCCACATTGAGGTTAAATTTAATTAGCAAAAGTGAACCATGCCTTCTTTTTTCAGAGCTCTGCCCTCTCTTGCACTAACACTAATACGCATACCTCTCCTGATGATGCAGTGTGGAATAGCAATGTCAATCTTAGTGCTCTCATTTTTTGTTTCTTTTAGCATGAGGGGACTTGGACAGCACAGTGGTCAAACTGTTGATTGCTGGCACACGTTTCTGCTCCCAGCTTGCTAATCCTGGCAGAGTAAAATTGATCTCTTTTGAGTAATGCCTCAGTGCAACCCAGGCTGTGAAGGTAGAATGTTTCTTGCTGTCTGCTATTATAATGGTGGAGGAAGGTTTCATTAATTCCAGAGAACACCAAAGGCAGGGAATCTTTGCTGATTACTGTATTTGTTAGGCTTTTGGTGGCTTCTTGGTCATTTTCCTAGAGCAATGAGTCATCGTTTCACTGCTGTGCTGATTGCATTAAATTGTTGTTATTACAATATAAGTAACATAAGGCTTATGCTAATTTACTTTGCGTGCCTCAGAGAGAATTCTTCAGTTGTCACTTGAAAGCATCTTACATGAGCATTTCAGCATTATTTAGACTTCTTCTGATTATTCTATTCATATTTATGATTCTTAACTCTACTCAGTGATCATTTCCAGTACATAATGTAAAACCTCAGAGAAGATGGTCAGGCCTTTTTATGAAAACACCAGCACTCTTTGAAGAGAAATCAGGCTGTAGCATGGCTGTGCTTCAGCTTTTACTAAAATTCAACCTCCTAGATATATTTTTTTTCTGTACGCAATAAGCAAAAGAGTAATGTTAAGTGGGGGACAAAGGTTATTTCCCCAAAAGAAAAAATCCACTTTTTAGAAACACAAAACATGGATGATAGAAAATGCAGTTAGATTTTGTTCCATGAGAGTAGCAAGAAATCATGCACATAAGCAGGAAAAAAATAAATAAATCAAGTTTTGAGAGATTTTGATTGCACTTACTTTATTAATTGGTTAGATATGAGCTGCCTATCTCCCCAAAACAGCCCAGAGTTTCAAGGCTTCTTCTGAACTCTGTGCCCTGAAGAATAGGAAGGCTTCAAAACTGCTATCTGATAAATCCAAAATTAAAACCTTACAATCCTTTGACCTTCTTTTCCATTGCAATGGAATTAATTTGAAGACATGAAAAAACACGGTGTACCATAATGACAAATGACCATAATGACCAAAATCTGATCTCAGTGCAGTTCTTCATGTGCTTGAAGTCACACAAGTATCTTGTTCTGACTATATGTGGAATGTAAGCAAGCCCACTGCAACAACTGCAGTGAGTGAAGAAAGTCTGGATGTGGAAGGACTATGGTGAAAAAACAGACTGCTGTTTTGAAATGGAAATTTATGATGTTTATCTGTGAATTGATGCAGAAGGCTTGCAAACTGGAGCTAAGTTTGAAGTGTGGCATGAAAGTTCTTCCATGTCTCTCTATAGATCCTCTACAGCTGCTTTTGTCGAAAAGCAAATATCAACTAGACATGTTCTCACAGCCTCAGTACTTCATTTTCTGAGGGGAAGACAGAGAAAGTGAAAGCATTTGAACACACTTTATAGATTGTCATTACATTTATTATATAATTTCAGGTACACTCATGCATTCAGTGTCTTGTATTCTCTTCTGACCATCTGAATACTACTGAATTCATTCTTCTTTTTTTAATCATAGCAAAAAATAAAAGATGATCAATAGTTGTCATAAATTCACCTTCCTCTCAAAGGTCATTTGCTGCTGCAGTTGCTACTGTTTATCTTTGAAGCGGGGTACACCAAGGTTCTGTTGCATCCGTGCACCAAACACATTGCCTCAGAAAAAATGTTTTGGGAAGATTCAGCATTCTGCTTCTGATCTGCAGGGCCATGAAGTGTCTGTGCTGTGACTCCATCCCTTAGCAATTACTTCTGAAGCTCATGGAGATTAAGGACAGGGTTTGGAATAGTCGCAAAAGTGTTTTTTGTTTTTTATATTTTCCATGAAACTCAGCTCTGTATATACTCGTTTTCATCTCAGTTCCCAAATTTAAGAAAAGACTCTCAGCACTTCTTTTAATTTATAGCCTCTAGCAAGAACCTTTGCTTGTACTCAGTCTGCTCACAGTGTTATTTCAGATACCATCATGGCAGATATGTCCAGTGCTGCAGAAGTCAGCATTTTCTTTGTAATGTTGTTTTTATTTCCTTCTTTAAGTCAGGAACCTGTGGCAAAAAAAAAAAAAAAAAAAAAAAAAAAAAAAAAACCTAGACAGACAGACCTTCTAGAGAACAAGTTACTATACTGTAAACATTTTCCCCAACTCTCTGTCCTTTCCTTGCATAGCAAAAGAAGTTCAGTTGCTGCCATCACGCAGCTTCCAGCTGTGTCTGCTTTTGTGTTGGAGCTTCAGAATTGCAAATGGGAGGTCCTGGATTTCCCTTGCCCCTGAGGTGTCAAAATGCCTCTGGGCTAGTGGGACTGAACACCTGGCACCTAATGAGGCAATCTCAAAAGTGTCACAGCACTGGTCTCATAGGATCACTGAATTCTCTGAATCCAGTGCAAGGAAACGTAGCCTGACAGTTTGAGAGCTGGTAGTTCAACTCATCTTCTCAAATCAATTGAATTAATTAAATTAATTACAATATATTTAGGAGAGGTAAGAGTTTTCACTGGGCTCCTCCACATCTGAACTACTCTGACCACCAAGCTATAATTGAAATAGTTGTGGGGTATCAACTCACATGTTTTAAGTATAACCATTCACTTTTGCCAGAAATAAAGGAAGGGAAACTATGATCATACTTCCCTTCAGTAGGAATTTCTGTACCTTGGGATGCTGAGGGGGAAAAGAGATATAGAGCCTACTTGTTTTCTGTATTTTAGCACTGCCTGCCCAGAATAATGTTTGGACCATGTTTTGGACCACAGTGTCAGGAACTCCAATCTTCATAAGGATTTGAAAAGGAAGAAAATGCACTGCTACCTAACACGGATCTGGACTTCATTCAGAGCAGTGACAACAAATAAGAGAAAATGTCAGCCAAGCCTAGTTAGCCTTTGGAACATCTTGCTGAAGGGTGTTGTGCTTTTCTTGGTTTCTTCTTGGTTTTAAAAGAGTTTTAGAGAAACTAGTGGAAGGGGAACTCTTTGCTGGCTCTTAGAGACAACGTGAGTTAACATCCTGGGAGGACAGCCCAGGAATTATGTTACCTTGATACTGTACACAGGAAGCATGGGTGCATGTGCATCTGTTCTCCCATTCAGCTTCCTTTTTCCTTCAGGACCATAGCCTTCCATTTGTCCTTTCTTAAACTGCTTGCTCTTAGCTTTGCAGGTGCTAGCTTTCCAGAGCAGCAGTTCAACGTGGACAGTCAGTTATGGGTTCTCCTAGCAGCTTGTTCAGCTTCTTCTCATTGCAGATGGTGAGATGTTGGTTGAGCAGGAGGATCTTGAGAAATCATATTCTCAGACAGCTTGAGAATCTTAGCTATCAAGTGCCTCCAACATGAGAGCTGACTACCAGCTCTGTTCATTTTTGTTGCTTTGGAAGGGCAGGTGTGTACAAAACAACAGAGATGGATTTCTGGTTAACCTGAAATGGATGGTTTTTTGTTTGCTCTGCATCATGAAGCCATTTGAAAATTGGATGGTTATAGTCCTTATACAGGGTTCTACTTTGCCACTGCAAGTAACAGAAATGAGAGAAGAAAGTAAAATCCAGAAAGTCTGAAAACATATTTTCACTCACGAAGCCTATGGGCAAGCATTTATTAGAATATGTTTCCCCAGTACTAGATATTATCTCTTATGCTAAGGCCCTCTTTAAATCCTAGCCTCACCCTTAGAGTAAAATGTTGCCTTAGTGCTTCCAAACATAACTCAAAAATGGAAAGCAGAACATTAGAGTGGTACATAATACTGAAATGCAGAAGAGAGAGTATTATTGTACTTTCTAGCATGTTTCAATTCTGCTCAGTTTGTTCAAGCAAATTTTGGTTTCTTTAGGAGTTTGCACATGCTTAGGAAGAGGTGAATTTGGCACCATAAATTCTGAAAAAGAACAGGAAAGGATGCTGCATTTTCTCTAAGCTTAGAAAAACAGTATTTTCTTGATTTTAAGAACATCTGGTTCTTCACATCATTGATTAGGAATCAGAACCTGCTGAGTGACAGTGTGCTGTCCATTCCAAATTTACTAACATCTATGCCATTCCTGCTAGCAACAGTTGGACTTCTTGGTTAGAAACAAAAGTTTTAAGTCTAAATCTGAGTCATGAATTATCTTTTGTAAAAATTAATTTGTCATTTCTTTAACAGGCATTTTCACAATAGCCTTGATTTAATGACCACTACTGGCTGTAAACTTGAAACAGGAGAGAACATGAAAACAAAGCTTGTCTCAAGTGAATCTCTGAAACATGAGGCCACTGTGATGACAGCAGTGCAGCAGCAGTGATCTTGATTTTCTGTTTTGATTTTTCAGAGGTGCAGAATAGCCATTATCCTTGACTGAGATCAGCCACCCAATATTCATAAATGCCAGTTTAAGAAGCACAGTGCAAATCCAAAGAGGAAGCATTTCAGCTCATTCCCAGCTTTAAAAATACTTCACTGAATGCTGCACCTGGAGACTGCTAAGAAAACTGAAAGACTCAGAGGAACGCTGTGTTTCATATATTAAAGACTTTGATCATGTAAAGACATTTAATTTTTTTGTTATTTAAAATAGCTCAAATTGAAAAGCAAAGTATATGGATGAATATGAGTTGACGCTGTGATGGGACACCTAGTCAACTGTTGCTGAGGGCAAAAAAAGGCTTCTGGGTGCCAACTGCAGCCTTCTTGGCAAATGCCAAGCATTAATACCCATAGCTTTTCCCCATAAATTGGTCTTATTTGATTACTAATCTTGGATAAGTCAATTGCAAGGGACAAGGTATGGAGTATGTTAGTTTTCCTCTGAGACTGCTCACTACCCATTAATGTGATCAGAGCACATGGGAGGGAAGTTGGATCTGTGTGCTCAGGACTGAGAGAAGGGCAAGAACGTGCCCTTTCAGCAGTAGCTTAGGCTATCAATAGTACCTCATGCTTCCTGTTCTTTAATCCCACTCCCTGCTGTACATTCACACTCCTTGATCAGACAAAGGCAGTCTGACTACTTATTGTCTAACAAACCTTGGTTTCCTAAATGTCTGCAGCAGAACAAATCTAAGGAGACAGTCTTAAATTGTTCTAAGGTTGTTCAGCTTGTTGAACGAGTAGTGGCTAAGCTTAGGCCAGTGTGGTGATCAAAAAGGCCAATAGCACCTGGCCTGCATCAGAAATAGTGTGGCCATCAGGACCAGATAAGTGAATGTCACCCTCTATATAGCACTGGTGAGACCACATTTCAGGTACTGTGTTCACCTTCGGGGCCACTTGCTACAAGAAGGATATTGAGTTGCTGGAATGCATTCAGAGAAGAGGAATGAAATGGGGAATGGGCTAGAAAGCAAGTGTTATGAACAGCATCTGAGGGAATTGGGATTTTTCGGTTTGGAAAAGAGACCTCATAAATCTCTACTACTACCTGAAAAGAGATTGCAGTGAGAGGGTGCCTGTGCCTGTTCTCAGGTAACAAGCAATAGAATGGAAGTTGCACTGCAGGAGGTTTAGTTTGGATATTGGGAAGAAATTCTTCAGAGAAAGAGTGGTGAGGCATTGGAACAGATTGCCCAGGGAAGTGACAGTCACTGTCCCTGGGGATATTTCAGAGACTTGTGGATGTTGCAATTAGGAAAAAGGTTTAGTGGTTGACTTGGTGGTGTTAGGTGATGGTTGGAACTCATGATCTTAAGGGTCTTTTCCAACCTAAATGATTCTATGAGATGATGGGTGGTGATTTGCTGCAAAGGCATAAATGAGATGAATCTCACAACTTGCGTTCTTGCATTTGTATGGTGCAAATAACTCTGTTTACTATAAATGAGAAAAAGCCCAGAAGACAGCAGTAAAAGCACAAGATTTCCATGATATCATCATCTCATGTTAGAGCAGAATGAGTTAGTATGTAGGTAGCAAAAGAATTTAATTAGATTTTTAAAATACTGTAATATATGTTTCATGTAAAGTTGCACAAGAGAGACTGTTTCAAGTCAGAACTATACACTTCACTACCTTGAATGTGACACCAATATATAGCTTCCTTGCTTACCTCAAAGCTTCTACCTTTATCTAGTTTCAACTCTGCACTAATCAACTTGCCTTTCCATTTTCTGCTCAGCAAAAGCCAACTCAAAGAAACTTTAGTTTCTTAGAGGAACCTCAGCAGCAGTAGAGGAGTATGTAGGTAGCGGAGTTTTTGTTTGATTGCTTCCTACTGGAAATACCAGATAACCTTTAAACTGTGTGCTTCAGTTATCAAAACCATCCCAATTACACAGAAGAGCTTAACAATTTGTACAACTCCCATAAGAACAAGATGTGCGTGTGACAAGTTGTAACAATTTTATTATTATATGCACTAAAGCTTTGTGGAAATGCAGCTTCCTAGGAATAATTCAGTTTCTTGCTTGCTATTTGTCACATTCAGAATATACTTTATCTACTCTGGTTATTTTATCCAATTTTTAATGTAATCTTTATAGTACATATTGATATCTTTATTTTTGAAACATTTTAAAATTATTTTCACTTGATAATTATTTTCACATAAGAATTGTTATGATAGTTTTTATTTTCAGCAAATCCTTAGAGGTCCTTATACTGTATTTTAGTAACACTAGCTGCAGTGAATTTTAAATGCCTTAGTGGAGGAAACTGTCTACAGTGCACTGTCTGAACACGTGCTATGTTTTGCACAGGAAAACATAATAGGAAAAACATAATAAAACAGGGCTTCTACTATCACATACTTCTTTTGTATGTGGCAAGTTTGGTATTACAAAATCTAATTTGTGAATTATGTTAAAACTGTTGGCATTTGTTCACTACCAAATTTTATTTTTAATGGTTGCTATAAATCATAGATGTTATTCATTAAAAATAATCTAAATTCTTATTCAGAACCAAAGGCAACATCCCACAAACCTTGTGTTGTAGAGTGACCTCTATAATAAAATGCTTCTGAACTGCTAATCAGTGACTGATGCTTCACAGTATCCTCAAATTGAATAAAAAGAATGTCAAAAAAACTCTTACTGGAAGAGCATCAGAGTAGGTAAAGCAAGCAATTAACAACTGAGAAAAATCTGAGTTGGAATATACTGCTGTGGATTAGACTTCTATAAATTAAACTTTACTAGAGAAATAGTGAGTTTAAAACAATGGGGGTTTTAAGAATATTAAAATTTTACTATGGCTTTGCACTGCTCTATCTTAATAACACCTGGGTATAGCTCATTCTTCAAATTCTTTTTAAGTTCCATTTGTCCTAAATATGCCTTGCAATTTTTAGAACACAATAATTGAACAATGATTTCCACCTGCGGAGGCTTTTACAACTCACACTCCTTAGGCAGAAATAAAAAGTCTAAGAACATACACAAGCACAGGAAACATCCTTCTGGGTTGAACTGGAGATCCTCCTTTTCTTTGACAGTGGAAGGAGGTCCTGGCACACAACAGATACTTGGAGCATATGTCAAATGGCCCAGGCTGTGATCTCACCTTCAGCTTCTCCCAAACCTCTGACTTAAGCATCAGATGCACTTTTTCCTCTCACCATGTCATTTCCAAGTTATAAGAGCTATTTGTCAATATCTTCCAGGCCCTGCACTCTTGGTTATTCATGTCACCAAAACAAAGAAGTTTAATAGCGAATGTGGATCTCTGTGGACTGTGTGGGACTTGTCTTCATTCCACCATCAACACACAACTTCAGACAGAGCACCTCTGGGCAGCAACCACTTGTCTTTTAGTTCTTCAAGGAGTGATGTCAGGGTTTCTCTGTTCTATGTCCTCTTCCAATTATTCTGTTGTTTTTTTTTGTTGTTGTTGTTTTTTTTAATCTTGAACTCTTCTTTTTTGCTATCCAACATATTTTGCTTTTTTTTTTTTCTTAGTATTTGGTATTTTTTTTTTTTTTT
>VXAB01006378.1:0-50666 GCA_013399175.1 Odontophorus gujanensis
GAAACAGGGGACGCCCTGCCAACACTACCTTTCACATCCGCCGCCAACGCATTCCTGCTTGGTTTTTTAGGTTTAGGATGATATCAAGAGTTACCTCCCTCACGATGGTTTCTCACTGCTGTTAATTGTTGGGAATTGCTTAAAGTTGATTTTCTCTGAGGCTTTCAGCCAATGATTGTATGCTATTCTCTGTATGCCCCGTCTTAAACACTATAAGAATAAGTCTGTCCGGGTAATAAACTGGAGCATGATTTAACCACATTGGTGTATGTCATGACTCTGACCATTTTCTCTGACAACATTTAATTTTGAAACTTTTTGTTTATCTTCCTATCAATCTCCCTTCTGATGTTCCAGATGCATTTGAAAAAGTATCAACCTGAAAATTTCTTTAGATCAGATCCAAAGCCTTTCTTCTGAAATCACTGAATCAATTCACTGAATAAATTTCTAGATATCATGATCTTTCCAAGCATCAATTTATTTACAATTTAATTGAATTCAAATTTAAGTTCTGTGTGCATTATACCTAAATATTAAGGATTTTTGCTCACCTTTGTTTTAAGATGTGTTGTTTTCTGGTTGGTTAGCACTATAGAACATGACAATGAGAAGGTTTTTGTAGTCAGATGAGCAAGTTACTTGTTCTTCACAGGATGAGGGCTTTGCATTTCCCTCTAAAGATAAGCAGATTTTATGGGTATATTCTTCTGTGTTATGTTGGCAGACTAACAGATATAAACCTCATAGGTGGGAAGTTATGTGCAGTTGAAGAAGACAGATTTAATACTTTCCTTTCAGATTAGGGTGTCAGCACAGATATTGCTGTTCACATGATTACTGAACTAGTGCTGACAGTTCTTCAGTCTAAATTCTACTGAAATAATAAGATTAAGTGCAAGAGTTAACCTTTAAGATTAAAGGTAGATTTATCTTCATGTCATTATGGAAGAATTTTTCTCTTGTAAAATAGATAGTATGGATTAATCAGATACAAAAACAAACAAGCAAACAAAAAGGTTTAATGGTTAAAGACTGAATGTAGAGGAGAAAAGCTTGATAGGTTGAGCTTGGTGGGAACTGAACAGGAATAAAAAGTTTAAATTAGATCACTTTCCAAAAAACTGTACTTGAATTCTGCTTATATAAATTTTAAAATACTCACTTTGAGATTCATCATGCTGTCTAAATACCACATGCACTATGTACATTTATTTACATTTACTAGTCATTCAGAGCAGCTGAAAATCTGTATTTTAAGATTAGATGACTTAACTAACAGTAATATGAGCAGGTAAGCTAAATCCAACTTCTAATCCAGCCATTATTTTTTCCTATATGATGTGGTGGTGTTACCAGTTTGTATTTCTGGTAAGTCAACTTCACATAACACCCCAGCAGTTCAGTAGTCAACTACGTAGTATTCCAGTATACTGCACATTTGACCAGGTGTAGAATCACTGATTCACTAAAGTTGGTAAAGACCTCCAAGATCATCCAGTCCAACTATCCACCTGTCATTAGTATTTCCAACTAAAACATGTCCCTCAGTACAACATCTAACCTTGATCTTTTCCTGGTGCAAAAGTCAGACTAACAGAGCTGTAATTCCCTGGATCCTCCTTACGACCTTTATTGTAGACTGAAGTCACACGGGCAAGCCTTCAATCCTCTGGGACCTCTCTGGTTGACCAGGAACACTAATGATGAGAGTGTCTTGGCTATCACCTCTATCAGCTTACTCAGTACACTCAGGTGGATCCCACCAGGCCACATGGACTTGTGGTAGTCCAGGTGTTGTAGTAGGTCTCTAGTTGTTTCCAATTGAATAGTGGGAGTTTATTCTGCTCGCCATCCCAGACTTCCAGGCCAGGGTGTAAAGAGGATAACTGGTATGACTTTTAAAGTGAAACATAGAGAATGCATTGAAAACTTCAGCCTTTTCCTTATCCTCAGTGGTCACATTTCCTGCTGTATCCAGTAAAGGATGGTGACTCTCCTTAGCCCTCCTCTAACTGTTAATATATTTGTAAAAAAAGATTTTGTTCTCTGTTATCCCAATGGATAAGCTGAGTTGAAGCTGAGCTTTTTGTCTTTTTAATTTTTTTCCAGAAAGTATGCTGGTTGAAAATATGTGGTTAAATAAATTGCAAGTAAGATTAGATCTGTGGGGTTTTTTTGTTTGTTTGTTTTTTGTAAAAGCTGCAGCAAGTTTGAAATGTGAGGGCTAGCATGAGTATCATGATCACCAAGTTAAGCAAGTAACTCAGCAGAATAAGAACTTGTATATGAAAGAAAGATATCATACAATACTATCATAGAATATTCTGAGTTCAAAGGCACCCAAAAGGATCATATAGCATCCAGCTCCTGACTCAGGACCATTCAAAATTTAAAGCCAATGTCTGAGAGCATTGTCCAAAAGCTTCTTGAATTTCAGCAGGCTTGATAATATGATGCCTTGAGGAGCCTGTTTCAGTACCCTCCCTCAGTGAAGAACAGCATCCTAACAACCAATTTCCTAACAACCTGACCATCCTGTGGTACATCTCTATGTTGTTCCCTTGGGTCCTGCAGCTGTCACCAGAGGAAAAAAGGTCAGAACCTACCCCTCCACTACCCGTGTGTAGAAGGTGTAGGCTACCATGAGGCCTCCTCTCAAGACTCCTTTTCTCTAGTATGAATAAAGCAATGAACTATAGCTGCTCCTCACATATCTCCCCTGAAATATCTTCTAAAAATTCCTTTGCAAGTAACTGAACATTTTTTCTTAAACATTCCCTTGTATTCTGCACCCCCTTTATTTTATATTCTCTCTTTTTTTTTTTTTTTCAGACTTAAACTGTTACCCGTTTTATAACAGGTTTTGTTTGCTCAGTTTAGTTTTACAGAACTTTGCACAACCACATATTAAACATTTACAGTATTTTTTTATCATTTTTTATCATTAAAGTACATGTAATTCCTTCTAAACAGTATTAACTGCTATAATGTAATAGTTAATTTCTAATATTTATGTATAACAGATATACAACATTCTAAGCAAATTTCTCCAAAATTAACAATATTAAGGTTTGTAAGTGCTTGTCGTGTAAGTACTTCACATCATTTCTAAGAGGCTCCAATTTTTGGTCATTCATTTATTTCAGTAGTTGAAGACATAAAGACAAAGGAAGCAGAGGAATTTCACATTTTCACTACTATTCCCATGAATCACTGGTATAATTTAAATGGATAAATACCACAGAAAATAATGTGAATTGTAGAAAGGACAATATATTCCCACTTGCCTTTGAAAATCTACAGATGAACATACAAATACATTAGTGTAAGTAACAAAGCAGTTTGATGGGAATTTAATGAGTCATTAAAATAAAACTTTAGCTTCAAAACCCAACTATGGTACATACTTCAATGATTCATGAATGATAAGCACAATACAATTTAGCAGTTACATAAAATATACATAAGGTTGTTCCTTTGACAAAAGTTAACCGTATTCTCTCTTCTTGCCTCAGGAAAAATTTACAGTAAATTTAGACAGATGAAGTTTACAAATGCAATAAATAAGGAAGATCCCAAGAGTTTCAATACCAAATGTTACTTTTGGACAAGTAGAAAAGGAAATCTTTTTGGATTAATCTACTTGACCCAGTGTTACTACACAAATTTTATATTTCCCTCCTCAGGATTCTTTTATGATTCAGTGTCCCAGGTATCCCTAATGCTGTTCTTGCCCTTGTATACAGAGTATTGAGTTTGATATTATTTTGTCATTGCTAATTAGAATCATCAGCTCTATCTTGGTTGCAGTCTCCCAGGATACAGGATATGTATTCTCATTTAAACTGTATATGTACTGTGGGAGAAAATTTGATTTGAGACTAGAAGAGACTAAAATAATCCAAAAGAATTTTATTAAAAAGGCAATGAAGTAGAAGTCTTATAGGTTTTGATCTTAATTATCCTTGAACTTCAGTTTAATATATCTCAAAATAAAGCCAAGTGCCTCATATTATTTGCAGTTTTAACCATGTATTTAGATGAATATCACATAGCATTTTTCTAATAACTGTACTAGAATACACCGAGTGTACATTGCAGATGTGCCAGCTCTTAAATATTTATGAAAATAATACCAGCTGGCTTGTTTTGTAATACGAGAGGCATTATAGCCTGTACTCATTATCATAGATATATATATAAAACAACTTACATTGAAATCTTTTCCCCTTCAAGATAAATGGGTTTTGAAAATCTATTTTAAAGTTTGGTTGATCCATGTCAAATACTGAAATTTTAGAATCACGTACTGTGTGTAACTGAAATACATAAGGTAAAAGAAACATATGTAAAGGGATGTATGAAGGCTTTCAGTGAAGTCACAAGGACACAATAATACAAAGCACACACAAGAATTCTACAGAAGCAAAACAAAAACAGTTCAAATCTGATGGTTAAATACTATCTCATGCTGTTCACATCTCATCTGTCATGGTTTTATGATTTTTGGTATTGGTATTCCACTTCATAACATCATGTAGCGCATTTAGAGTTAAAGAGTTAATGCTCCAGCTCCATGGATCATNTGCGGAACCGGGCTGAAACAGCCCATAAACTGTTGACATCATCTCTTTTAATAATTTTTACATGTAATTATATAAATGATTGAATATGGAAATAATATTTCGAATCAACAAGTTCAGTAACTAAAGGAGGGCTATAAGAAGGAAGGAGACAAAACTCTTTAGTATGGTCTGTTGTGAGAGGGAAATGGTTTCAAACTAAAAGAGGTGATATACACTGGATATAGGGAAGATGTTTTTTACAGTAAGGGTGGTGAGGCAATGGAACAGGATGACCAGACAGGTGATGGAAGGCATGCCCTTGGAGACATTCAAGGTCAGGCTGGATCAGCCTCGGAGCAACCTGATTTAGTTGCATATGTCCCTGTTCATTGCAGGGGAGTTGGACTAGCTGATCTTTAAAGTTCCCTTCCAACTCAAAAGATTCTATGATTCTGTGAAGTTCCAGTGGGGTTGTGGTAGAATGGTTCGCAGCCCTTTCCTACCATCAGGGATGGTGTTTGAGTTTCCTGTATCCTGAGAAAGAGCTCTCATCACTTTTTTGATTATTACTGCTACCTCTTCCTATTCTCAGGATTCTCAGATAAGTCACTTATGGCTCTCAGAGGAGAAAAAACAACCCAGTTACCTACAGGATGCTGGATCTGGATGCTTATTTAAAAGGTCACCTCTTCAGTGGCTTGGCGAGTAATTCTAAACATTGTCTCGAGCATATGCTCAAGAGTCTACCTCAAGAGGTTCATCATTCATGCATATATCTAGAATGTAAAGGCCCTAAAGTTACAAAGTCAGGCATAAAACTCCAGTAGAACAACAGGCAATCCAGCCAACTTCATTTATTTCATCTCTGGACTCAACACTGTAGGAACAGCTTTTACTGAAATCAGAGACATGTTTTTCAGCAGTGTGAGGAGCAGTTGATTTCTCTGAGGTATCACAGAACATCACTAAGAGTTTGTTGTTGTACCAAAAGAGTACCTTGGTACTGGACAAAACTGCAAACTCTATTCTCAGTATGAACACAGGAGGCATCCCTATAATGGTAATCGAATATTCCTACAGATTTTTTTAGTTAAGGTATTAGTATCGTTTTTCCTTCCCTAACATGCTTTGGAAATCCTTTAGGTAGTCCTTTAGGAAAAAGCGTTCTCCCTTTATCATCACCTACTACTCTTGAAACAATCTTGCAGTGATCTTTCTCCCACTTAACTGGAATATTTAAACTGCCCAGACTACCTCAGTTGTCACACTAGGCAGGATTAGAGGAAGAAAAATAGTACTTAACCTTATTTAGAGAAGTAAGATACATTTCAGACTAGTGAATAAAACCCAGACAGCTGTAGTCAGACTTGTACATACAGTGTCATGATTTTATGATTTTTTGTTACCAGTTTTCCACATCAATAACATCATGTAGTGCACTGGGAGTTTAGAGTTAATGCTCCAGTTCCATGGATCATCGATAGTTCCAGGTTTACCTGTCTCAGAAGAGAATAAGAACTGTGTACCCCAGAGGACTTTGTGTTACTTTTCCATTTCTGTTTTCCATTCAGAGGGAAAGATAAAACTATTGGCAAGTCATGAGATCTCTCTTTCTCCCTTTCAGCTTGTTCCAGCAATGTGTGTGCTCCCTGGCCATATTGTCTTCAGCATTAGAATAAAGCCTTTGGTTTTTGGACACTCTCTCTCCCATTTTATTTGATTTATTGGATTCAATTCCAATTGTATTCTGTTATATTGTGTTATTTTGCATTCTGATATTTTATTTAGTAAATGAGCTTTCCTCCTCAGATTGTTGCTGCTGTTTTTATTTTTTTAGGTCCATCTCCCTGCCCTTCTCACCTCTCTCTTTTCCCAGGGCATGGGTCCATGGGTCCCTTTGCCCCATTAGTCATGGAACATAGCTGAACTGTCCTGTAAACTTTTAACAATAC
This sequence comes from Odontophorus gujanensis, assembly GCA_013399175.1. Lineage (NCBI taxonomy): Eukaryota > Metazoa > Chordata > Aves > Galliformes > Odontophoridae > Odontophorus > Odontophorus gujanensis. Next base: position 6,521 of record VXAB01006378.1, read on the forward strand.
TGAGTTTAGAGTTTAAAAGAAAGGTAAACTCTCCTAGGATAATGCACCTCAGGGTGCATAGGTGCTGAGGAAAGGAAGCATTTTTAAGGATTAACTAAGATGTTATAAGAAATAGCTGTTCCAAATATACATATAATTTTGAGAAAATTAGACATTCAATTTCACCTGTAGTTTACTATAGAAATAACCTAGTCTTCAAAAGTAAACTTGACTGAAAAGCAAATAGGTTGTTGAGAAAGGAAATGAAAACACATGTAAAGGAAAGGAAGATTTCACATGAAAGATACATAGGTGTAAAATTAGTAATATCACCAGCTGACTTCACAGCTCTCAATTTGTCTTGTAAAGAAACATGTAAAATGTTTACCACTTTTATCTTCAGAAAAAAAAAGGAAGGAAAAGACTGTTCTCTAAATTTAAAATACATGCACATTCATGTGCATGCACACATACATGCACGTATTTAGAGGAAACTTATATTAGGGGTTGATCATGGATCAACCAAATATTTTTTGTTACCCCTAATTATTATTAAGAACAATAGCACTTTAAAAAAAAATCTTTTAAATATGCAACTTTCACATCTTTCCACACACAAATAGATTCACAGACTATAAGTAAGCAAGAAGAAAAAATGAGATAGAAAAAGAATTAAGTTGCATTACTAAGCTGTATTTCCAGTGCATCCATTTATAGTAACAGTAGCGTATAAGCTAAATAGCATTATGCAGGCTTATGCAAATTGTTCAGGATGAAAGCGGAACATGAGTGACAAGAAAATAAGTACAGCATTGAAGGCCACCGTAAATCTGTCTTAATGTTGAGTATGGCTAGAGAAACAGTAAACAGAGCATAATGTTGTCTTCTTACTTCCAACCTGTAACCTTAAAGAGGAGGGTAGCTCTATCTTGAGGGTTAAAACTCAAAATAGATCCAGTAACATATGTGCTGTTAATTTGACCTAATTAGTTGTTAGTACTAGCAGAACTCACACAAAGAATCCCATTACATAAACTAAATATAAAATAGATGGAGCTTGGCCCTTCATTGTGGCCAGGTGGAACAGCAGTTTAATATCTGAAACAACCTTTTTCTGAGTGCCCTGGTGTTTGGAAGCACGTGTTGGAGGAGGTGAAGCTCTTTTTTATGCAAACAAAACAAAAAAAAACCCAAAGGACTATATCAATTTCCTATTGAGTAATGAAATATAAATAGTAACTGATAGGAAATGCACTGGTTGTCTGTGGCATGCTACGTTTTGAAAGTATCATTAACTTTGTAGTTACCATCAGAAGACACTAAAACTAGTAGGAAAAAAATAAGATTTTCTTTTTCCACCAATACAAACTGCTTGTTGCTGGGAGGGGTGAGTTAATTCCCCTTTTTCTGGTATCTTCTTCTGTAGCACCTGTATCTCAAATAAAAGCTTTGTCATTGCCTTCATTTACTTTAAATTCCACTATTTATTTTTGCTTATATTCTGGATTTTCCTTTTAAAAAATCAGAGTTATACTAAGTCAAATAAGTGTTCTTACACATTCTGAAATACTTACAAACTACATATCATTAGGTGAAGAAGAATGCTAGATGATCTTAACAAAGTCATTACCTTAAAAAATGGCGATTACAAATAGAGGAATTCATATCTTACTTGGGAAAAAGGTAGGGTTATAGTACTAGGGCTCCGTAGAACACCAGAATTTGTGGATATAAAATGTTGTGAAACATTGCCACCATTCTAATGTCAGCCTAATGTTACAGAACTTCTAAAAGAGAATGGAATGCCTGACATGAAAGCAAGTAAAACTTGAAATATTTTCTTCTGAGTACTATTAATTTTAATGAATATGATTTTACATCTCAGGGATTTTTAAGGATACATTGATCAATCAGATCAGCTGCATAATAGGAATTGCTAACAGATCTGCTAATTAGTTAATGAGAAATCATCATTATTCTCTTACATGGGTAACTACTGAGATGCTGAGTGAGAAGAGCTGAGTTAGCTTTGGTTTATCTGTCTTTTTCTGAAAGGATTTGCAGAAGAAAGCTTCTGGAAACACAAAAATACTTGTATTTTGCCTGTAAACAGTTTTATGCAATTGTATTTATTGTGACATATCATCTGTGGAATAGGCTCTAAAAATCTCCTCAATCAAGGTGACCAGGAAAGATAAAATAATAGCTTTTTCAGAAGCCAAAAATTGAATAACAATCAAAGTGCCTAGCCTTGGATGAAAATGTGTGTTTCGGAAGACATGAATGTGTTGAAAGATCTGTCTTACCTGAAGGAAAGATGGGAAAAGGTTGCCAGTTGTTATAGGGTAATGTGATATTTCTAGTTTCTAGACTTCAGTACACAGCTACCAAGGTAGTCCTGAATAAGCTCCAGACTTGGTTATTTCATAACTGTACTCACAAAGTATGAAGCATGAGCTATTAAGCTCTGACACAAATACAAAGCTGTGTAACTTGCAGCTTACATGGTTTTCAGTAGTTTTTAGCTGTTACCTCTGCATGGAGCCACATTGGACCACGAGAGTATATCAGAATATAGATTGCCAAATCTGAGAATGGCTGTATCATACCCCCTTATTTCTGATCTCAGCTGGGGTCTAACATACACATCTAAATTGAAATGATCAATAATGGTATGGTATGTGTGCTTTATGGATCTTGATAGATGCTTTATGATTACTTATTTTGCTCTTAGATTATTTTTAATAATTCATTTAGGTAATTAAAATATTACTGTTGTGCACCTCTTGGCAAAGTAGGCAGCAACTGTTTCAAAGGAGCTTTGAAAGCCTGACCATGTCATTTACGCGCTGTTGATACCTACAGGCTCATGAAAGAAAACTGAATTTTCCCTGACATTACAGGCAGGATGCCTGGAGTGGTGAGACAGAAGGATGGACAAAAGAGGTGTGGTATTTAGGTCCTTTTTTAAGAGGTGTAGCTTACTAGCACCATAAAAGAAGCAGTCACTGAATTCTACATTAAACTTTTTTCCTATAATTTTGCCTATATTCAAGTCTTAGGATGTCTGTAATTTTAGATGAATGTTAATCAGACTTGTTGCTGTACTGATAGGGAAAATGAATGAGTTGTAAAGAGTTGGAATGAACCAGATGACCTGCTATGAATCTATACTGATTGAAAAGCATGTTACTTGTTCACGGGAAAGATTCATTAGTATTAATATATAAGTTCAGTAGGTCTTCTTTATGGAAGTCTCACACTCTCCTACAAGGTTTAAAGCAGAAGGTAGAGGTGAAGGACTCCAAAGGTCTTAATGTCTGTACTCTGACTGACAGAGGTCTGGAGAAAAACACTCTACTTTTCTGCTGGTAAATCAGCCACTTTAACCATATTATTTTTCAACTTAATTGCTTCACCAGTAGCCTTGTCTGACAAGTGACTTGAGGTCAAACACTTAGTGTAATTTCCTTCTCAACAGACGTTTTATTTTCATTTTTATTTTTAATTTTCCACTATACTACACAATTAATTAAATTTGGATAAAATTGTGCTTAAAAGAGCCTGAGCACAAAAACACTGGGTGGTCCCCAGGAAACCAAGTGAGCAAAAATGCTATTGTTAGACATGAGGAGAAGCTAAGGTATAGGCTTGCCTGTTATAACATAAATTTGTGTTTGAAGGACTCAACTGTATTCTGAGTACCCTTGGTAATTGTTTGTCACTTAAAATTGATTCTTGTATGATGAAGAGCAGAATGAAACATTTAGAACTGTAATTTACTTGGAGTACACTGTTCAGGCTAAGCACTGTTTCCTAAAAGCTGTACATGTAGATGCTGTATGGCTTTCCTTTACTGTCACTGGGGAAAGTGTATTTCAGTTCTGTGGTAGAATGACTCTAGTTAGGTGAGATCAAACTTACAGTTCAAGTTGTATAACTGTATAAGTAGTATGTATCAGAAATACCTGGTTTGCTTGTACTCCATCAGAATATATGAAATCCAAATTAAACTTCAAAATCAAAAATTTAAGGAATAGTTATAATGATGTTCGTGAAATCCATTCTAATAGTGTTTCAGTAGCCTTACAGAAATCTAGTCTGTATTTCTTGAAAGTGTGAGTGGGATGTCTGTACTGATTCCAAGTAAAAACTCTTCATGATTTGGAAAGATGAGCTTTGACTTTTTTAAACTTTTGCTTTCCTCTAAATCTAGAAAGAACAATTAAAATATTTCAGAAATACATGAGAAAGTGGAAATTACATTGAATCTTTATGTTTAAACCTGTCAGTTCCTACCTCTTTCTGAAGGACCTCCCTGATCTGCCCGTTTCACTGCTTTTCTCTTGTTAGATACATCTCTCTACTTCTGTGGTGATATTAATAAGCTGTCCCTGCTAGAATGAGTCTGCAGAAATTTCTCAATAGTTTTACGCAGAATCTTGACTTTTACTGTCAGAGATGATGAGAGGAAAAAAAGATTTCTACCCCTGTTTCAGATGATAGATCTGTTAGAAGTAGGCAGTACTAACTGGATAAAACATGAAGAACTTCCAAAGATGTTGGAAGCCAATGAATCAGGAAACTGTGGGAGGCGAGGAGATGAAAAAACAAGTACTGATTTCAGTAGAGTAAAACAGAACAGGCAGTGAAGAATAAATCACTATGAAATGGAGAATCTGTATAAACAAAATAAATAAAAATAGACATTCTGAAACTCTCAGTAGCCCTTTAATTCAAAACTACTTCTAAAGTGAGCAGAAAAATGTACAGATTTCTGCTTGGTGTGACCTAGATACTGCCCAGTTCTGATTAAAAAAAAAAAAAGTTTTCCACTTCTACTCACTCAAACAAACAAATCAGATTGTTTCTTATGGAAAAAGCTGAAAAAAACCCAGATATGTTTTGCAGGGCAAAAGATGATAAATCATGCTCTAATCGTCTTTTTCTGTCAATACTACATTTATTCCCAAAGTCATCTCTGGTTGCAAATGAAGGAAGAACTGACTTGGATCTGGCCATCATCCAGAGCTTCAGAGTATTATATAGCAAAACCAACCACATACCTTCCTTAGAAATGAAGTAGGAGTGAAGTATAGACCACAAAGTGTTGTTCATAGTTCAAAAAACATGCAGTAACCTGCTGCCATCCGCTGCAGGTAAGTTTACTTGGAAAATACAGCACTACATCAAATACATTCCAGTAGTTTTACAGCTGGTTATTTGCTGTAATAATATTATTGTTTGAGAGACAGAGTCTGAGGTTTCTTCTTTATATTTGTGCCCTTAGGTAGTAAAAAATAGGCTCTTCAATATGCAGGGTAAGGTGAAGTATTTGCCCTGTGATATGAGATACTGTATAAAGGATGAAGATTCTAATTAATCAATGTGACATTTCTATATTCCTACAATGCCTAGGTAGATTAGTCTTCAACAGCTTACTGCTTCTCCTGGCCAAACAAGAATGGTTATGTAAATATCTCACACATATGGGCCTTTTTTTCCAGATGTATGCACCAGCTAACCCAATCTGAAGTTCTAATAAGAATGAAATAATCTAAACTACATGGTGTTTTGTGGGGAAATATTTCTGCCCCATTTTCTCTGCAGCAAGCTGAGAAACAGTAGAAAGAATAATAGCAAATCTTTCATTTCCTAGGACTGCGCAGCTATTTTGAAGAATGAGATGCAAAGTACTAATCTATCCCTTGGGATACAAGAGTTCAGAAGGAAGCTCAGCACAGGTGAAAATATAACTGTATATCTGCCTAATATGTGTGACTGAATGGAATTTATCCATTGAAGTGAACAAGGAAATGTATTTCAGTAGCCTTCCAAACAATTTGGAGATATTGCAAAATAGAGGAAGCCTATAGTTATTACATTTCACTTCAATTAAACATCTATTCCTGTCACCATCACTTAGGCACCACTGAAGGTTACAGAAATCTAAATAGTACCTATTTTTTACAGTTCTGCAGCATTTGAAGGAATAATTCACAGGCTATGAAACTGCCATGAGAGGTGTCAGATGAACGCAAAGTAAGGGACAGTCACTGCATTAAATGTGAAATATTTTGAATCTTTAACACACTAACTCCAGCAGTGATGACTCATTCCTTTTTCGTATTAAGGTCTAAAGTTCAAAAGAACAACTGCATAGTGAGTATGGAGGGCTAAGATGAAAAAAAAAAGGCTAACAGAAAAGTGTAAAACTCTATCTTGCTTTAGATCGTGTAGCAGAGATATTATTTATCGCTACTTTACTATCTAGAAATAAAAAGTCATCATTCTGCATAACTGTAAAAATGTCAAAGAATCCCTCTCTGCTGCTGATCTTAAGGCTCTTCAGCTCAAATCACAAATCAGCATATGATATCACTGACAGAAAAAAGAGCAATTAGATCTTCAATGTATTTATGATAGTAGGACTCTGCTTGGGTTCCGGAAAACGCCCCTGTAGCACCTTTGAAAAGCAAAATGTTCATCATCTACTGAAATACTCAATTCTGATATGTTTCTTATTCCATTTCTTATAAACGAATTCAAAACCAACACTATCATTAGAATCCTTTCTCCAATCTTTGGTGAGTTTGGAATCAGTCTCAGAATACCAAAATTATATTCAGTGGTATTGCACTGTACTACTTGATGGCAATTTGGTAATAGTGGTATATGACAGTGGCATTATAAGCAACACTGCAAGCTCTTTTCAAAACAGCACTAAGATTCCCATCAAATTCTTGATGTGGCACAGTACACAGAACTGTACACATCAACATGAACATCCAACACAGTACAATACAGTGTGGGATGAAGGTTAACTCCCGTCACAAGACTCCACAGCCACTGACTGATTTATGTTCCCAGAAGTGTGGAAGCTCACACAGGAATGTGTTTTCTCAAAGACTGTCTTCATCACTTTACCCAAGTATTTTAGAGTCTAGAAGGCAAAACCCATAAAATAAGCACGTTTACTCATGCAGACAAGACTATTTCTCAAAGGAAGGAGTCACCTATCCTCATATATAATATACTAACATGTCTGTGTATATTCACACATATTTCTATTTTTGTATGTAGTTCTTCTATAATTCTTTATATCTTAATAGATTTGCAAAATGGCAGAAAACACAAGGCTGTCAGGAAGCAATCCCTCTAAGGCTTGTATGGCTGCCTAGCTGGAGGGCCTCGGGCATTCCGCGAGAACGGGCGGTCATCGTGCAGCTCCCGTGTCGGGTCCCCGACATGCCGTTTCCCGAGCGAGCGACGCGCAGGCGCTTCTCACTCCCCGGCCCCGGTGTGATGCTCTAGGACGTGAGAAGGGAATCGCCCTGCCTTTCTCTGTCTCCTTCTTTTTCTCCGGCATTGCTGCCCTCCTTTCCCTCCGTTTAGCCCAGTCTCCTGTCTGGGTTTCATTTTTATCTACTTGGGTTTTCCTTTCTAGTTGGTTTTTTTTTTTTGTTTGTTTGTTTTGTGGGTGGGGGAGGTGGTTTGTTGTTGTTTTTTTTTCTGTAATTTTTTAATGTTGCCTACCCCGGGAGCCCATTTACCACCCTCTCTCCGTAGGTCCTGCTCCTCCATATAGCTGTATTTAAAGGGACACTCACGTATCTATTGTCCCCCGCTCCCCTTCTGATTCCACATACCCTCTGCCCCCACCAGTCACTCTGCAGGATTTCAAACCTTCGGATGGTATTTTGGTGTCATTAGGAGATTAACATCCCTGGAACACAAGGAGAGGAGGAGGAGGGGGAAAGGATACCGAGACAAGTACGAGTGAAGCTGTCCTCCCGCCGCCCCAGCCATCCTCGGCTCCTTGGTGGCAGCGGAGGGGGCGTTTTCAGGCGCCGCCGGCTGCGGACGGCGGCTGCGGTGCCCGCATCCGTGGAGCTGCGGAGGCGAGAGCTGGCGGAGGACTTGCGGCCGCGGCTTTTGCTTGCAGCCCCCCTCTCTTTTATGAGCAGCGAGGCGGAGGAGCGGCAGCGGGGGACAACAGGAGGAGCATTTCTTCCCTGGGGTTTATGAATGGCAATGATATGGAGGAAATACCGTTTCATAAAGTCAAGACCAAGAGGAAGAAGTGTTTCCACTGCTGCTGCTCTCCGCCTGCTGCTGTGGTGGCGGGAGCAGGAGCCAGGCTGGGGGAACCTCCTCCTCTGCTGCTGCTGGATGCCATTGCCTGTGAAGACGAGTTCGACTGCAAGGAGCTGGAAGCTCTTTTCCAGAGTTACAACCTGAAGCTGGAGCAGAAGTCCACCCTCAAAGCACTGGCTGTTCTAATTGTGCTAACCGCCAGCCTGGCCCTTGTGGAGTTGCTCTCTGGACCCAGCTTGACCATCTCCAAAGGCTCGCACCCGGTACACTGCATCATCTTCCTTTCTCTCTTTATCGTCACTAATGTCAAGTACCTGCAGGTTACCCAGCTGCAGCAGATCGTCAAGCTCACCTTGCTCTTTAGCTTCACCTTTTCCTTCCTCTGCTGCCCCTTCTCGCTAGGCGTCTACGGTATGGAACCCCCCAGCGCCCCGGAGCAGGGCATGTGGCAGCTCATGCTGGTCACCTTCGTCTCGTACTCACTGCTGCCCGTCCGGACCCTGCTGGCCATCGTTTTCGGGCTTGTGGTGTCCGTCTCCCATCTCATCGTCACTGCCACCTCCGTCAGCACCGAGCGGCAGCGGCTCTGGAGGACGGTGAGAAAAGGCCGGGCTGGGCCGGAAACTGCAGAAGGGGACGGTAGCTAGCTGGGGAGGCGCCGAGCAGCGCGGTGCTTTTGAGGGGTGGCAGGGGGTACACACCTCCCGCGGCGCGGCCGGCCGGAGGGTGCGCTGGAGGGTGCCCGAGATGTCTAGCGGGGAAGGGGGCAGCGCGCCCCAGTGCTTCAGGCGCTGCCGAAAGTTTCCGGGAGACGGGGTAATGGGGATTCCTGGAGAATAGAAGTCTCGTCTTTGTTGCTCGAAAAAAAACGAGGGCCGGGGAAGGGGAGCCAGGGGCAGCATTTGCACACTGAGGTATGTTCAGGGGCACCTCATGAACAGTCAGTGCAAATCCAGTACATATAAATATACTTAAGTGTATACAAACTTGGAATAGACAATAAGATGCATGTGTTAGTAATGCTTTTTGTTTGTTTGGTTGGTTGTTTTTTTGTTTGGTTCGTATCCTCTTTATATAGTCTTGGAGCCTTCATGTCCACTTAGGAGGGCTATGCAGAATTAATCCAAAATTCGTGGGAAAGTCAAAGGGGGAAACCCACCTCGTAATTCTCCCGGTGAGCCAGGCATTCCCACTTTACTGTCTCCATGGCAGCTGCTTCCCCCTTTCCGCAGACATTACACGGTATGTCAGTGAACTTCTTAGCAATTCCTTTCCCTCTCTGAATTAATCCAGGAAAAAAGCAAACAAACAAACAAAAAACCCAACAAAACAAAACAAAAAACACCTAATTCTGCAGCAAGAATCTTCAGAAATGTGCTGCTGCACTCTCTTTCCCCTCCCCCGAGCAGCTATTTATAGCCCTGCAGGGCTTTCTCCCGCTCCAGTGACCTGATGGGCCACACTGGCAGTGGGAGGAGAATGCGAGGATGCACGTATAGGAAATGCTGTGCCTGGGAGTCAGGGTTTGTAGCTTAAGGCTGTATTATATGGTGTCTGGGAAAGAGAAACTGAGAATTTTTCTGCCCTCGTTGGTATCACATTGATCTTGTTTGCCTTATGGATTCTGGGGTGTAGCTTGGTTTTAAATATTAAATTAATGCATATTTTAAGTACATAGTAGATTACTTCTGCTAAACTCGCATTATTCTCTGTGGATTGATAAGGATGTGTAGTGATGCTAGGACACACGCAATGCAGGCATAAAAATTGCAGTAACATTGCAGACTCATACACCTTTGTGCTCCTTCCTCTGTACATGCATATGTGCCCTATAGTGGCATACATACACATACTGGAGATACACCCAGACATTGAGACATATAGGATTATTTATGGCTTCAAGCTGCTGAGCTGGTGGACAAAATAATTGTATATTTTAAAGGGGAAGATAGAGATAAGCTGAGCTTTATGATTTACCCAGATAATCTGATGGTCTATTTTTAAATGCGTGATTTAGAGTTTCCATGAGATGGGGAGCTGATGAAATGCAGGCACACTAAGAGGAGGTTTCTGTAAAAGCAAACAAAAGGATACTAAAAACACTGGAATATATCTCCTTAGGTAGGATTGGAGGTAGCTATTTTTACTAGAGTGCTAATCAGTCTTTGAGGGAGTTCAGGCCATCCTGGATGCCCTGAAACAAAGAAAGATATTACTTGATGCTCAGTGTGGCTATTCTAGATGAACAATATAAAGAAACTGACAATAATGTCTGCTCTCTAACTTATCTAACCAAGGGCTTGAAGATGAACAATTTTAAAGGAAGGAAATCTGCTGTCTTTCTATCTTTGCACTAGTTTAAACTCAGTTATTCAACAGACAAGAGGCTGGATTAGAAAAACATAGAAGTATTCAAAAAAGCTTTTTCTTTTCTGAAGAACAGTTTCAAAACACCTGAAAATTTAACAGTTGTATAGAAGCCACATCATCTGAATTTTGTTTCCCCAGAGTGACAGTGGCTCAATGCTTTTTGTTAAAGGTTGGAATGAGTGCTGTCTCTAGGTCCGGATCTGCTTTCTATCACTGGATTTTATCATGACCATCCTTACGATTGAAGCCACTAAACACAGTCAGCCTATTAATGAGAAACAGTGAAATGATACTTTGTTTTCAGTGGTGTGGAGAATTCAAAGTTGTATTATTTTTTTTCTGGCTGCATTTAAAACTGCTTTGATGCTTTCATTTGTTTGTATGATTAAAGCTTTTATTAATTTTAGCAAGTAACAAAATCATGGCTAGAATATGAAAAGTGTGAAATGAAGGAAACATAAGTTATTTAAAATAATTTGTATCATAACTAAATATAATTTGGCACATTAATTATTTGCAGATTGAAATGACAATTATTTGGAATATCACTAGGAATTGTCATGTAATGATATAGTTAATCATTTTTATTAGTACTCAAAACATAATTAATGAACTCATGGCTGACAGAACTTTTTATTTCCACACCTGTTTCTCACATGCAAGGCTGAAGAAGGGCTGCAAATCAAAGATGAATTAACAGCATTTCTTTTCAGGTAAATCAGGTGATATGATTAAAGATTGTGATACCTGCTAAAACAGTAGATCCTGGAACATCTTTCAGCTAAACCTTTGTAAATAGTTTGCAAATGGAAGTAACTGTTAAGGACAAGCAGTTATATTTCTTAGGTTTCAATGACCCTTTAAAAATGATTCAAATGTCATTTCTTTAACCATAGAGGATAATAGAGGATCTAATTGTTTACATGGTAGTAAAAGAAGGAAAAGACTTAAAAGTGACTAGTAGAAAATACCATTTGTTTATAGATTTTGAGTTTTTTAAAGATTTTTAATAGGATTTTGGGCACCTTTAAATGCCCCAAACTTTAAAAAATTTCTTCAGAGTCTATAAACTTGTTTTATATTAATATAAGTTATGGTAGACTCAAGTGAATGTAACACAAGAACCCATTATTTCTGAAGCATTAAGCATGACACCAATAAAAGAGACTGTATTTTTGAGATGGGAAATCAGTGAGCTTCACACATTAGTGTGGAAGTGTTACATGAATAAGTTATTTCTTTCAGAATGGACCAAAGCTTGTTTCTCTGCATAAGTAGTTTCTATCGTAAGCTATTACTTTGGCAGTATTTGATTCAAAATACCTGTGTTACAGGTAAGATGTTTTAAAAAATAAAATAAAATATAGCAAAGTTAATATCCTGTGATAATCTCAATACCAATGAGTCCCATCATAGTCTAGAACAGAAGCAGACTTAGAATATATTTAAATTCACCTTGCAAAATCTTTAATTTCTTACAAAGTTTATTAGTTGTAGATATTCAAGTAAAAATGTCTTGCATCCTATTCTGGAAAAGTTGAAAAGCACCTTGCTGAGAATTAATGTTGCAGTGCTTTAAAATGTACTACTAATATATCATTAAACCAGACTCATTTTGTCACAGACTTAAGAAAACAGTGATTTCTTATGATGCTTTTCTTTAAGTCATTGTTTTCTCATTGCAACTGAGAAAATTTTAACACAGGACAAGCAAGGGATTGCTCAAGAACCTTACATGTCAAATTCTAGACTAAAATTCAGCATATTGTATTTACCATTGATGTTATGGAAATGCCTACAAGTACCAACTTTGATGAACTTGTCAAATTACTACTTAGACTTCATGTTAAACATCATAAAGTCCCAAGGAAAAGTTTAAAATGCTTCCATTTGCTCAGAGTTGAGCCATACTGTCATTTTTTCTTCTTCTCAAGTACTTTGAGATGAATCTTTTTTTCTGGTCTCCTTGACTTGGGATAGGGTATAATAATTAGGAGTTTAGTGTTACATTTAAATGGTGCATGTTTATGAGACACTTAAAAAAATGTATTTGCTTCAGTAACTTTGTTATTAACAGTGTAAAATGTAGATAAAAAAGTAAGTTTTGTTTATTTAAAGCAATGATATGAATATAGACAATCAAGAATAGCTGTTCACCTGTATGTTTTCCAATAACAACTGGAATTGTTTCACTTCTTCATGGCCGAACTGAAGCTACAAATATGTGTTTGAATAATTTTTCCATCACTTTCTAGAAGAATTCATCTATAGTTTGTACATTTTAATAGCTATAATAAATATATATCCCCATTATAATGCTGAGATACAGAAATGGACTTATGCTATAAGCATAAGCATATTGTATTAATTCTGAAACTGATATGTAGCTGTTAAGCAAGGTGAGATCTGAGATAAAGAACATGGTCCTTGAATAAATTTTTTTAAAGAGATTGTTGTAATTTCTGTTTGGTATTTCTAAATATTGACAGCCCTTTTAGATTAAATACATTAGTTTCCCGAGACAGAATTTGGACTTCTGCTGACACAAAAAGAAGAGATTTAGCACAGGACAAGCAAGGTGAATGTACTCAGCCAAGTTGAGTGGGAACTTAAGCGAGTCAGTCAGAGGTTAGTAAAATCAAAAAGAAGAGGCAAAGCTGCTCTCTAACCCCATGATAAATGATGGTAATTCCCAGAAGCTGCTTTACACAGTTCTGAATTAGAGGGGTCTTGCCGTGCACATTACTGCCTTTTACCTGTATCTTTGTGTTTGGCAGTGCATGCTTGAAGCAACAAATCTAAATGATCAAAGAATATATTCAAAGTTTATGTGAAGAATTTAGGTAGCTTTGTTTTATAAAATACCATGCAAAATTTCCTTTTCCTTTCCCTTGTCAGCTGTGATTTGTGAAACTTCCATTGTGCTATTTTTATATTACATCTGAATATCACAAATGCTAACCTAAAGTATGCAACTGCCTACAAAGATAGTAAAGATTTATTCTGAAAATTGTTGAAAGGGATATGCTGTCTGATTTCTACTTTTTTCTCTCTTTTTATTTCTTTTTTCTTTCTTTCTTTTTTTCTTTTTTTTTTAACCTTCTCATTCGGTTTTTCTATTCCAAAGGAAATGACTCAGAACCTTCTTAATTTCTGCATTCTATCTGTCTATTTTCTTCATTAGCGTTCTTTCACATACTCCTCAGAGATTTCGCCTCCATCTCGGAGCATCTTCAGAACTGGAGCGATGTCCCTTTTTTATATACTTTTTGGATTATCTGCAACTCCTGCTTATATAAGATCCTCAAAAGAGGAACTCATTTTGGTGCAGCTTTTATTCCGTACACTTTTCAGGAGAGAAAATAGATGTGGAAATAAGAACAAATTAAAGAATATTTCCTTGAGTGTTCTGCTTCATTCTGGAATAAGCACTTCACTCAATCACTTCAGTTGTGAGTTTGCTTGAGTATAAGTGTCAAGATTCTTCTTTAGACCATTTTTTCAGTATCTGACTCTAAATAAACAATAGGAAATAGACTAACTCTTTCTGCATAGTGTTTTGCACAATTAAGTCTGTGAAATTCTGAGAGTGGCTGAGGGTTTGGGTTGCTTCTCAGTGCTGAAAGTGCTAAAAAATAAAGCACCCCCTGCACTTAATATTATGAGCATTTTGTCAGTTAAGTGTTTTAACTAATCCCAAGTATTTCTACCTGTTTAATTATAGCTTCATGAATTTTCTGCTTTTTTTAAGATGGTCTCTTGTACTCTGTGATTACACTGTTGGTCCTAAACTAGCCTCAGGGTTATTACTGAGCACAGTAAATACATATACTGACAATACTTCAACTACTAGTGTTGCCTTTATTTCTTCTTCTATTTAGTTAGAAGATGAACAAGTGTAACATCGTAAGTGTATTTCTCTTGACTTTCTGAGCACAGTTTTACAGTTTTTGTTACTGTTTTGCTTGTTGAAAGCAAAAAGGGAAAAAAATGAAACATACACACACAGATACATGGACCAAGAAAAATAAGCCACACTATTTAACCTTCTTGAAGTGAAATGTGTTGGATTTTCAGGGAGTGGGAAGAGTAAATACTGACAGTTCTCATCTTCTGCAACTTTGTAAATCTTAAAAGCCTATGGGACAATACAAATTGTGGCCCTTTACAAATATAGTTTCCAGGGCAACCAAAGGGCCTGCGGTTTCATAAAAACTGTGCTCTCAAGCAGAAGTATTTGTCTGTCAGTTGGAAGATTATTTTAATTTAAGCACATTCATTTTAAAGTCATATCCCCTCATGGAAAATACCTCTATCATAGTAATTTAGGTCAGGATTATTGGAAAGTACAGCAACAAAATGTATTTTACACTGTGCTTTTAAGTGAAGTTTGGGTAAATATGACTAATATAAGAAAGCTGGAGAGTTTCCTTGGATGTTGTAACAGAATCCTCCTCTCACTGCCCCTTTCCTGTTGCAAGATCACTGTTAATTCCTATGGGTGACTTTATTGCTGTTTGCTTATGAAATGGGTGATTATTTTTTGTTGACAGAATATATTTGAATGGTAGCTGTACTATGAAAAAGTTTATACTTTTTTATGACACCAACACATATACTTTCCATATGGAAAATATAATTCTGTTTATGAGCTTGGTTCAGAAACTCTGTACGAACTCATATACCACTTAAATAACATCCTCTTTGAACAGTTTAATCATTTTCAGTGACCAGCACAGTTTTTTGACACTTAGGCTTTGAATCGAATTCTTTGATCTGCATTGTGATTGTATACTTTGCAATCTAATCACAGCATTACAAACTTGTATTTTGCATACTGACTTGGCAAGATTTGAAATTAATTCAAAATGAATTGTCAGTAGGTTGAAAACAAAGTTCAAATCAAAGATGCGGAAAATGATTTGAATGTTTTTTAACTGTGCCTAAGTTAATATATTTTCACTATATGCCATGTGATTGGTCTTGGTGAGATTTAGAGAACAGGTTAAGTACTGTGGTAATACAACAGTTTTTCTGTGCAATTGAGGAGGTACTTTTAGTCATAGGAGTCTTGGAAAATGAACCAGATCTTGTCCTCAGCTATATTTGCATTGTTCTTCCTGATTTCTGCACCAAATGTGTTCATGTATATCTGAGTACTATACAAAACAATGACCTGGATTACAAGCTTGTTTTAATTATGCATACTCTATTTAGTACATTTTGAAGAGTTTCACTAATTTTAAGTAACAATTCAACTTGTTTTTCTGTTAGACATTTGTATGCAATGAAGTTAGTTCCCACAAGATTAGAAACTCCATGATTTCCTTTTTTATTGTTTTTTGTTTTGTTTTTGTTTTTGTCCATTGTCTGTGCTTCCATCCATCTATTCTTTTTCTCTTTCCTTGCTTCTCTTCACAATGCTTTATCTTTCTCCTAAGAAGTCAGGGGAAATAAAATAAACATAATGGAGTTTTTTCTTCGTTTATTTTCTTCCCTCGGGTACAAATGTTGATATCACTGTTCACAAAGGCTTCTCAGATGAGTAGCAGACTGGAAAATCTGTAAATATCTGTTCAGGGTGGAGCCTTTGACCTGTAGGATTGCATTCTATGTTTGAATTCACTGGGGATTTTTATTAGAAATGTCTAAGGAAAGGTAAGGTCAGATTTCAAAATTTACTCTTCTATTTATTTATTTTTTAATTAAATGAAGTTTCTGTGGCCTGAAGAATTTAAGTTTTTAGTTTAGCACAGAGGAGCAGTGACCTACTATGATCTCATCATCAAATTGGTCAGTAAGTGAAAGCACATTTAGGTAAAGATGTGTTAAGGTATCCTCTACTCACTGTTATGGGTGTCCTTAACTCATTCTTCCCTTCAGAAATAATTTAATAATGGTGATTATTATATTATTTATTGAATACTATATTATCAACATATTCAACCAGACTGGAACTGTGAGACAGAGGTTCTCACAGGTATATTAAGTTTCGAAGTCCACAAGTTGGACTTAGAGATAAGGCATGTATATATGTAAGTTGCTCTGAAATAAATGCCTCCTATTTATTTCTGTGAAAAATGCAGTTAAAAAGAGCACAATAACACTATTTGATAGAGCAAATTCTCAGCTACAAAATACTATTTCTTAGCATAGTCATCACCATTACTTATGTGCTTTCACCAGTGATGAACAAGAGCCTGCATGCTTTGCTTTTGAAGACCTGTATGGCTGTCTGAAATCTGGCTTTTCTTTCTTGTTGCTGCTACCACTGCTAAAATGCACCAACCACCGCCTCATAGTATTTGCATCCACTTTTGGATCTCCAGAAACATTCAGAAAGTATCCATGAATATCAATGAGTGTGATTTTTTCTGCATTGAGTATTTCAGTTGCAGACCTTTGCTTCATATGCACTTCCATGTCAGATGCCATTTTGTCAGACTGCCCCTCTGCTGACATCTATGGCCTATCAACAAAAATTAATGGAATATTACCAGGAAGGTTCAACTTCTACTGCCATACCAAAACCATCCACCTCTGAAGTTGTGTGGATTCTGTCTCTGTCATCTGCAAATTTACTGTGGGTGTACTCAGTCCCCTCATTCAGATCATCAGTAAAGATATTAAACAGGACTGGCCCCAGTACTGACCGTACTGACCCCTAAGGAGTACCACTCATTACCAGTCACCATCTGGGTTTAACTTCATTCACCCATCCATCAAGTGGCATTGTTGAATATAAACTCAGGAGCTGCTTGCTATTTGTCAGACCTCAAATCTGAAGGATTACCTCCAGGCTCTGAATTTCAAATACATGTAGATAGGAAAGATTCAGTGTGTTACTATTGCCTTGGAGATTTACTGAGCACAGTAAAGTGAAAGAGATAGAGCTGAGAAACTGCTTTTTCTACCTTTTTTTCTGCTTGTGGTTCCTAGGGAAACCTGACTATCCCTGTTCGTTGATGGAGGTATTTGGGCTTCTAGCTTGGGTCTGAGTTGGATACTCCTTGATGACTTACGCTGCAGAGGCTGTTTAACAATAATTCTCCAGCTGTGCCTTGTATACTTGCTTGAACACCTTTGATGATTGCATACAAACCCATGCTGGAAATGTCTTAGATGTATAATTCAGTTTGGACAGAAACATCTGAATGATACCTGTTCATGCATCTCTATGATCTCAGCACGGCAAATCCTCTGAAACTAGGTGTTAGTTCCTGCAATGCTGAACACAGCAATGCAGAAAGAACTTTGAAAGCTGGACCTTTTGTGTCATGTGGGATGGTTGTGGAAGCTTCACAAGACTTAGTTCCTTCTGCATGGTCATTTGAGTCATGCTGTTGTACTAATGAACATCTTCATAGGAACCCCAGGTTGGCAATTTCCTAAATGTGCAAATGAACACTGTATACTGTAGATCCAGACAGTGTGATATTGGCTTTGGTTAATTATTAGACTGCAGCAAGTTGTTATATTTCAAAGGTCAATATAAGAACCACTGACACCAAGCAGACAATCAAAAGTGCATACTAAAATTGTACCAATGTAATTATGCAACTGGTTGCTCAGGCACAGCAGTAGAAACTTAATGACAGATACTTAATTAATTATGGGAGCCTATCCAAACAGGAGAGGTTTATATATATATTCAGCAATTAAGAATTGAACTTTTTCCTGATCCAGAGTATATTTACCACCATATCTCTAGTGTCTTTTATAAACCAAAAATCTACACTGCACTCTTCTTCACTTTATTTGTTTTGTGACTGATAATAAGTATTTACTGAACAAATTTATCATCACTGAATTAGTACTGAATTGATACTGAAGATATTAAAAAAGGAGACTTTTATTGTGTTAAGCAAGAAGAGAAATATATCTTGCTGAGCTGTTACGCAGGGGTTCTCCCCTGCATATGGAATCAAATGGAAGCACACAGATAACTGCTGTGTTACCAGGAGAGATCTCATGGCTCAGCTATCATGTGATTCTAACTGCAGAGCATATGTTTTTATTCTTAATCACACTGATAAGCTCAACCAATAGAGCATCAAGGCTAGGGATTTCCAGAGCATTATCAATCGCTGAAGATAAAGTATATGAGAAGCACATGCAAAGTTTTCATGCTAATAAGTCTATTGAATCTGTAGGTGGGGCTGAGTTAAGCTGGTGCATTTTTACAATTTTCTTTGGTTCTGCTTAAAAGCAGAACTATGGCTCTTACACACCTGAGACAGGAATAATCCTTAAGCTATGATACAGAAGAATGAAATAGTCTGTAGGTTATCTTAGAATAGAGGCTGTTCCTTAGTTGTCTAATACTTGATTTTGTACTGCAACACCCTCTGTATTAGTAACCCTTATGAAAATCAGTGTCATGTTGAGAAATGTAAAAGGAAGAGAGAGAAAGGCGAAGTTTAATCAGATAAGCAAATCAATGCCCCAAACCCTTCTATTTGTATTTCTCTAATACCTTTTTATCACTTTTTCCAAGAAAAGTAAATTTAAAACAAAACGCAACACAACAAAAAACATGCAAAGATGTGGATCAGGGTTTTCTTGTGCTGGGCAGTGTGCTAATACAGAACAGAAAGACGGTCCCTGCCTCTTCCCACATAAATCTTGCATTTTTTTTTCTGATTTATTTATACTACTACTTATTTATAGTAAACAGTGAATATTAAGATTGAAATACAGTAGCAATAAGTGATAGTAATCATATCATTAAAGCATCCACATTGCCTTAAGGTATAAGTCTGTACCTTTTAAAATAAGCTGATTTCAGAGGAGGTACAGAACTGTATTCAAAAGCTTTCTCTGTCTCCTGGAAATAATTCTTAATAATTGCTAGTTACTGTGATAGCATGTCCCTTTACCTATCTCTGAAAGTAGCTTTTGGTTAGTTGATAGTGAGTTCTTTTGGTCATTTTGAATAGTTTGTGTGTATCTTGGGCACCAATTTTTTCCATGAAGTGTTTATCCTCACAGCTCAAGGATTGGTCACAGCTGCCTGTAGTAAATACAGACCTATAGAGTGTAAAGTGAGGTACAGGAAAGGGATTGTAATAGAGAGAAGGAAAGGTGAGCTCAAACTAAAGACAGTGTAAGAGATACATCTAACAAGACAGCTGTATGTTAGAGGGCTGCAGTGTTCTGCTGTTTTTCTACTTGGGATAAAAGACCCCATCACCTCAAGTATTTTCTTCGTGTACAGTGTCTATGGAAGATATTTACTCATCTTTTAGAAAAGGGGAGTCTGTGCTTTGTAGGTGTGACTGTGGAATTACTCACTGGATTTGTGTCTGAACACTTAGGCTTTCATGTCTTGTTTATGGAGATTATGGTCAAGAGCATAATGTTTTTAATTAACAAATAAAATTTTATTTTATTGCTCATTATCATGAACATTATATGTTTTGTAGAGGTTTTACTGATGCTTGTTCTGTTATTGCAGGCTTTGGAAATTGTCCCCTACTCCCTTTTTTTTTTTTTCATTTCCCATTTTTTCTATATCACAGTGGGATGGTCTCTCAGAAGAGTAAATTCAGGCTCTCAAATTATGAGAAACCATGCTGTCAGATGTAGAAGGGTAGCATGGAAATGCTGAACTTTCACAAAACTACGAGTCCGCTAACAGACAACTAAAATAGTTCTTTTGCATAACTTATTCTAGTATGAAAAATGTTTTCTATAAAATATCCCAAATAGACAAAAAGAAAGAAAAAAAAGACAATCTAAAATAAACCAGAAGGATCTTAATAATAGATATATAACAAAACCATACCTGGAGATAAGCTTGTTGTTTGTTTCTTTTATTGGTTTGTCTTAATTATTCCTTGTTTCACAGACAACTGTGAAAGGTTGAGTAACTGTAGACTAAGTTATCGTGAAAGATATGTTTCATCTGTTTGATTGTATTGTCTGCTTTCCTTCTATATACCATTAATAATCAAGTCTACACAGTGAACATCTCAAAAAGCTGGAAAGTGCAGAAAGAACTCTGCAGGATCTACACCTTGTAAACTTCATAGAATCATAGAATGGCTTGGGTTGGAAGGGACCCCAAGGATTGACAAGTTCCAACCCACCTGCTACAACAGGTCCACCTTTCTCTCTCTCACAGCCAGCACACACAGTCAGCACCAGAGCCACATGGTGACTTTGTCCTCATCCTGAGGCTTATGTGAGGACAAAGATGGAAAAGGAATGAAACACTGCAAAGTGGAAAACAGATATATTAAATCAAAAAGGACATATATAGCATAGAAGCTTTTGCTGTACTCACTGAATTTTTTCAGACCTGCATTTATTTGCTCTTTTTCCCCACACTCTCTCTGCTTTCTTATAGTCTATAAGGACTTTCCACACCCTGCTTAGTCACCTTCTTTCCTGCTAGTCAATACTGAGATGTACCATCTTGTTTACTTCTGTTTTTCCATCCCCTTCAAAAAGAAAAGGAAAGTCCTGGAAATCGTACTGTTTACTCTCTTTACATGATTTTCTTGGTTAATATATTATACTCATTTCTCCATCCTGTGTTTGTGCTGAGTAGATTATATTCACTGAACAACTGTGTCTTGCTTGGTTCTTCTATACTGGTTGGTCCAGAGAGACTGAAGTTTGGATTGGCTCATAGATGCAGTCATAATTCTGCATAACTACTAGCAAGTGACTGATAGTCTTGTCCATAATCATCACAACAGTTACCACTTACACAGTTGGGTAGCTGTTAGATGCCTAGAAGACGGCTACAAAGGTGTTGAATGATTAAGAGGAGCAGCTGAGGTCACATGGTTTGTTCAGCCTACAGAAGAGGAGTCTGAGGGGTGGCCTCATGGCAGCCTACAGCTTCCTCACTGAGGAGAAGAGGGAGGCAAGTAGTTGTTTCTTTTCTTTGGTGAGGGAACAGCATGAAGCTGAGGTACAGGAGAGTGAGGTTGGATACTGGGAAAAAATTATTCACCAGAGGGCAGTTGGGCCCTGGAACACACTCCTCAGTAAAATGGTCACAGTACAAAGCTTGCTAGAGTTCAAGAAGCATTTGGACAGTGCTCTCAGACATGAGATTTGAATTTTGGGTGGTCTTGTGTGGTGCCAGGAGTTCAACTCAGTAATCCCTGTGGTGTTCTTCCAACTCAGGTTATGCTCTTATTCATTTTCTGTCCATTCAGTCCAGTGGCCATGCTAGTGCTCATACCAGCAGGGCGCTCTGGGCAGTGTGAATAAGGTGCCAAGTTGCTTGCCATAGTTGGACACTTAGATTTGTGTGAGATAGCTAAGTGCTTAATTAAAAATCAAATAAAGCATGTCAATGGCTATTTTGTATGGCATGACAATATTACAATCTCTTACTTGCTTGGAAAGTTGTCTAAGTTTGACAGAGAGAGTGGGCAATAGGGCATGGCAGCATGAAAATTTGGTTTTAGTTCTAATTAGAAATAATAAAAGACTGTTACAACCATGTTTTATACTTCATATGATTTGTATTTTGCAGTGAGAATATTGTTTCAGTAATTCTAAATTGGAATTAGGAACATATACATGTGTGTATATATATAGATAAAATGTATATATATTTGTGTAGTTTTGAAATGGAAAATTTTGGAAATTTAGAAGTTTAAATTTATTCTTCTTTCAACTGGTTAAGATAGTCCATTTATCTGATAAGTGAAGCAAGCTGCAACATAGGACATAAATATGAGAAAAAACTTATTCACAGTAAGGGTAACAGTACACTGGAACAGGTTGCCCTGAAAGGTTGTGATTCAAAACCTGCCTAGACACATTCCGTGCTGATCTAATCTAGGTGTTCATGCTTCAGCAGGGAGATTGGA
This sequence comes from Odontophorus gujanensis, assembly GCA_013399175.1. NCBI lineage: Eukaryota > Metazoa > Chordata > Aves > Galliformes > Odontophoridae > Odontophorus > Odontophorus gujanensis. Next base: position 28,804 of record VXAB01006378.1, read on the forward strand.
CTAGGTGGTCTTTTGAGGTCCCTTCCAATCCTTGACATTCTATGATTCTGTGATTCTGTGAAAATACAGTGACCTACATTCTTGAGGAAATAATTTTTTTTTTTTGAAAATGCTGTCCTAACTTTAAAAGAATCATTAGTGGAATGTATCTGGCAGGCTAATTTGCATTTTAGATAACTCAGAATTATTAATTATCACATTATGCCCAGACAGACTTCTAATTTCTGTAGAACAAAGTATCTGGGTCTTTGCAGCATAAAAGGAGATAGCAGAAGGCAACTATGTAACAAGGGATAACTATGTGGGCTGAAAGGGATACCTATGGGTTTCCTACTGTGCTATTTTGAAGCTTCTGCCAAGTTAATACGGTTAGCCTCATTTCTTTCTCTCAGATCTATATTTAGATCTGGTGAATTTAGATTTTGGTGTTTTGCCACATTGTGTGTCACTATGGAGTGTCCAGATTCTTCCTGTGTATCGGTATACACATCTATGCAATGAAAACACCAGGTTGGCTATTCAAAATGCTGTGAAATCAAATCTCTTCCTTATTCTTTTTCTTTTTTTCCCAGAGCTAACACTTCATACCTTTTCATTGCAGTGCTGTGTGCAGTGGCACACACAGTGATGTGCATAGCTGCCTGGTGAGCATTAGCCCCTTTTAATATCACAAAATCAGCTAAGTTTCAAGCACATTTACTTTCCACAGGATTATATAACCCCAGTGAACTACTTCCTCAGGCCCACATATTGCTGTTTGGTAGCTGAAACCAATATGTGTCAGGAAAGGAGAATCACAGATGGCATGACACCCTCAGCCATGAGAAATGTCTGCAGTGCACAGTGTTGAAACAATTTCTCTTACAGTGAGTCTTGCCTGCTTATGGTGGTTCATCTCAATTGGACAATGCAGTGTGGCAGAGAGGTCCTAGGTTTTATCCTTGAAAGAGGTAAAACTGCTTTGGACTGCAGCTGAACTCACTAGCACTGCTTCTCCTCTTCACGAAATTCTTCAGAGGAAAAAAAAGGTAGACTTAGATGACTGGAAGAAAAACTGGTATACACAGCTTCATGATACTATCACCGCTGCTGGAGTAAGTTTGGATGTTTCTTTCCCATATTGTATTGCTCTGTGAAATAGCATCGCTTTTAGATAATGAAAACAGAAATAAACCTCTATTTTTCCACAAAATATTCTTCCAACTTGATTACTACACAGAACATGGCATACCTAGTGTTAGCTTATTGTGAGAATCTGGCTGTTTGGCCTAATTTGTCCAGTAGATCATTTCATTTGTTTCTGAAGCAGAAATGATGAGTAAGAATGGTGATACAGTGAAAACCAGAGGGGATGACCTATTTTTTGAGTTGCTAGATCCATTAAGTTGTTTTTGTCATCAGTGCTGTGATGCTTGTATCTCTCTTGGACAAAATTACAGTTTGTGTATTTGCTTGAGTGCCACAATTGGTCTGCTTTGCATTAGCTTTATTTAGTATTTTCAAGCCTGAGACTGTCTCACAGCGTAACTTTATTTCTGACTGTGTTTTCCAGAGTGCCACTGCAGGATCAAAATTTCCAGAGCAAAGCATTGTTTCTCAAAGAATGCCAGGAGTGTGGTATAAGATTGTTTATTTAGATGTTTTAAATAAAAGGATTTATGCAGTTGTTGAAATAAATATTGATGAATCAGAGATTTGATTTGTACTCCTCTTGTAGGAAGCTTGCAAGATACACAATAATCACCAATAATTGCTGAAAACATTGGTTTTGCACTTTTATCTTTTTGGGAGATTTATTCCATCTGGGAAACTGTAGGTTTAGCTGTTTCACTTTTTAACTCTTCACATTATCTCTGTTAACAGCGGGCATCCCTTCGCTAGGTAGTACAATTAGCAGGGTATTTCCTTCTGATCAGTTCTGGTTGTTCTACAAGAGGATAGTTGTCTTGGTTTGCTTCTTAGCTGGCTGCTACCAGTATCATTTCCACTATGAACACTGGATGGCTGATTTTTAGTTCTTGGTTTTTGGTTACCTTTCTGGATTTTGCAAATGAAGACTAGCTAACTGTCAGTATTTGTTTTTCTTTTCTTTCTGTCTCTCAGAATTTATATCCTTAAAGCAAGTCGTCTTTTTATTGTTCTCTGCCCATGTGTATGTTTGTAGCTGTTTCTTTTACTTATTTTTTACTTGCAGTTTTGTGACAAAAGACTTGAAGATAGTATCTGTAGCTTTAAATACTTGTGTCTACATTTTATGCATCTTCAGTGTTATATCTCAATATCATGAATTTTATAGTTTGACCCACTTTGTTCAATATGGAACTTTATGCATATATAATTTATACTAATGGTTTGAAATATTTAGAGAATTTCTGTGAAAAAAAAAGAATATTACCTTTTATTTTTGTTTGTACCCTAGGCTCAGTCATATTGTCCCTTGTAATCTATTCCGGTAACACATTTTCCATTGTTTTCATCCAGAGGGGAAAAAAATCCAGAAAACATATTTTCTCTGAATTTTCTTCATTGAAACATCTACAACTTCAACAGAAATGTTGTTCAGTTTTTCTCGCTTGTTCTCTGATTCTGTGCAGTTTCTAAAAGCATTCTACTCCAGGCCTTGGAACTTTCTGGATACACCTCTGCTTGCTTAAGTAATTGTCAACTATGATACAAACTATTCTTTTTGTTTCTAACAAAGTACTTTACTGTGTATTTAGGACCTTTCAGACTACCTTCTAGAAACTACCAAGAGTACATTTCCAGTGCAGTATCTGCAGACAGTGGGCAAATGCTGCATTTGGTCCACAATTTGCCTCAGTTTGGAAGTTGGTGGTATTTCCCTCACGTCTTTTTTTAGATAGGCATAATGGACAAGAGATGTGTGGTTTGGGGACCAGATCTCTAAAACTGCTGTAGAGATCAGAATGCAGATGTTATTAATCTTAATTAGAAGCTGAACTGTTTTCCTGAACTGGATGTTCTTATGAGCTGAGGCTTGTCAAAGAATATTAGGGTTGCTTTTTGTTTGTTTGTTTTTTGTTTTGTGTTGTTGTAGGTGGTGGTAGTGGTGTTTTATAGTATTAAATAACCTCGATATTTGAAGTCCCTTTCCATATTTTTCTGCCATCGTAACTTAAATGGTTTATACACCTTCAAATCCATCATCTTCATAATTGTTACTAGCCTCTCAGTGGACTGTGGCCAATGTTTTATATCTTAGTACAAATATTTTTGGCATCTTCATTTATTAATTTTAGTTAGCTGGAACAAATTTCAATGCAGTGGTGCATTTCATGTTGCTTACTGTTGAAAAATGTGATTTATCATGAGCAAAGTTCTGAAAGAAAAATATAATTTTTAAAGAATTCCCAAGAACCAGTTCAACATGTAACTATCCTTGCACATCCATTGTCACAACGGCAACAGGGAAAGTAGCACTATAGCAGTCTCTGCTTAAGCTGGCTCAGGTGCCCTAGTACACCTCGCCTCCTGCTCCCCATTCACTTGTATGTGGTAGTACTAACAAGGACACAGTGCAGCACTTACAGAATCCATGCAAGTGATCAATCAGTGTGGCCACAACAGTATTGCACCTGAAAAGATAAATCTCCTTTTAGGAGAAATGTAACTCTCTCATGAAGAGAGACTGCACTGCTACAGTTTAAAAACTGTTTTACATGGTGTATTTCTTATAAAAATATTTTATCCTTCCAAAATTAATCAGTACTGTAGGTTTTCTCTTTTTCTCTATTTTTTTCTCATTTTCTTTTCCTTTTTTCTTTTTTTTTTTCTTTCTCTCTATTTTTCTTTTAATTTGTTCTCTCTTGTACTTTGAATCAAGTACTAGAAAAGACTTCAGAAACACAGTCAGGAGTGCATCTTTTCCTTCTGCTTCATTGGTAAGCTTTTTCAGGAAGCAGTCATTTATGAGATCTAAAAATTTGCCTTAATTTCTTGCCCCAGTGTAATAGTTAACTGTGTCAGCATGTGATTAACTGGAATCTCCTTTTAGTGGATATTCTGCAAGGACAACATCTCTGAGCTCCCAAGTGAACCATCCTTCCTCTATCCTTCCCTTTCAGGCTGTGATAGCACATGTACAAGTACATCATAAAAAAGCATGTGACTTTTCCATGTAAGTATCAAATTGTAATCCATGGAGATTCTTCTGCATTTTAAGACAGCTATCCTATTCATCTGCTTGTTCTGCATGCTTTCTTTAATGCTTAGCACCCCCCATGTGATATTACTTCTTATTTTTCCCCGTGTACTTTGCACCTTGGAAATGTAGTGTCCCACTGATGATTTTCTTTTTGATATACTTCTAAGATGAAAGTTCTAACTCAGTATTCAGTTTTAGTTCATTCCCATTCCCTCTTCTTATATTTGCGTTGAAATACATACTTCGATCTATCTGCCTATATTCTGTTGTTGGTTTAAATAGGATTTGATTGGTTCAAGCTACTCCTCACTGTTTCTCCTTGCAGCTTTCCTTAGTTTAAATAATATTTTCTTACATCATCTGAAAAATTTGGGTACTCTTGAACTGTGTGATCTTCCACCTTGTTAAAACCTACCCCTTTTTTAGTTTTGTTTTGACCCATTTTTAATTTATATGAAGTTCTTTCTGCTTGTACAAGGTCATCCTGTTTCAAAAATCTCTGCAGTTGCTACTAATTCGGCATCTTAAGGATCCTCATTAAACTTATTCTGTCAGATGAACTTTCAAGTACTCCCATGACACAATGTTTGAAGCCGTGGTCTTTTAATTTAGTATTTCAGATAACTTCATAGAGGGAATTAGTATCAGAGCAATCCTATTTAATTCTGAAGAAAGAATAACTATCCCTAATGAATCTGTTTGTGTAGGATGGGATTTCTTAAAAAGGGTTTGTGAACAGATGTGGTGTGGATATTTTATCAGTGGATTTAGGGCATCAAACCAAGAGACATTTAGTGCCTCAGAACCTAGCCAAGAAAAAATTTTCAAATATTTGTTGTAAAATATTTTCTTTATTGTTATATTCATATCAGAAACTTAGTATAAAAAAGTGTTATTAACAATAGCAGTAAAGAAAAATTGATAAGAATAACCAAATATGTGCAGTTTTTTAGTCACTAAAATGAATATAGCTGAAATTTTGGTGATGTTGCAAGAATGTATTTTTTACATCTATTTTTTATTCTTAAGCTTAGAGAGAAGGAAAGAAAAGAGAAAAACTGAGGGATTGTATTGTAATGTGAACTTGTAATTTAGTACTTTCATTTCTGGTCTATACATATTAAATCCTCACTATCTGCTAAATTATTATGAAGTTTTAAATTAATATTACACATTCTCATTTTTAAATGACCTCTTACAGATGTGTGACTTCCAAGATTGTTTCTAGTATCATCCCATAAAGACTTATTTAGCTACTTTTTTTATAGACCATTCAGGAAATGTTAGAAAATATATAAATGCTGACAAATTATCAAATGATTTGGTGATTAAAAGTTTAATCATTTAGTAAGTAGGAAAGCTTTTCCCTGGTGAAATAAGGACCTTCCAAACTTCTGTGTGTATTTTAGCTTCCTCATATGGCTCGGACAACATGCAGTATTTGTTGTTATTATAAGCCCTTTTTTATTTTTATTTTTTCAAAATGCATTTACATTTTGCACAATTCAGCATGTTTCTGCGATACAGCTTCTAACTCTTTTCATACCTGTACGGTCTCTATGATATAAGACCTTTGAGAGAGAAGAGATAGTGGATCATTTCAGAAAAGTTATCTCTATTTTTTGCTGAAATACTTTGTACTAAAAAGAAAGGCAAAATATAAAAATAAAATCCCCTCTTGTCTAAATTCTGATAAGGCTGCACCAGTGCAGAGCAGGACAGTCCCCTCCCTAGCTGGGAGAGCTAGTAATGCTCTCCGTGATGTACCCCAGGACACAGTTGGTCCTTTTGGCAGCCAGAGCACACTGTAGACTCAATTATTCCACTTCCTGACAACAAGAATGCCCAGATTCCTTTTCAGGGTTGCTCTCCAGCCTTTCATCCCTCTCTGTACACATATTAGGGGTTGCCATGTCCCCAGTGTAGAATCTAGTACCTGCTCTTATTAAACTTCCTACTGTTAGTCATAGTTCATATCCCCTGTTTGTCAAGATCTTATTGCAAAGCCTTTCTACTCCCAAGTAAGTCAACAACTCCTCTCAATTTAGTGTTGTTCACAAACTTATTTAGTATACTTTCACTGGTGAAAGATACTGAGAAAAACATTAAGATGAATGGGCCCTAAAATGGATAGTGAATGGACACCAGCCTGATGTAACCCCATTTATTACATCAGTTTGAGCCTGAACCATCAGCCAAATTTTCCTGTGGAGCCAGCTTTTCCCAAAATGCTCATAATGTTGGTATCAGCTCCTTAGCAGTATCTCTTTCCAACTTCAAATTGACAGATAATGAACTTGCAAACCCCACACCTGAAGAAAGCAAAAATAGAGGACTGCTGTAGTGTACACATCCTATTTTACATGTAGTATTTCTTAGTTTCTTCTAGCAAAAAAAAAAATAAAAAATATATATATATGTTTAGCAAACTGTTAAAAATATATTTCTGTGTAGTTAAATAAGTAATATAACAAAATATGACATTGCAATATTTGCAAATTTTTTTTAACAGTGAACATCTTGATTTGCTGCTTAAATCATTGTCTTCCCTGTCTTATTTGTTATAAATCAGAATGAAAAATAAATGATATCTTTTGTTTTCCTCTGCTATTTTCAGAATACTCAGTTAAATCATTCCAAAGAATGAAATTCTGTTGTTTGCTCTCTCTTCTAATACAAAAGAGAAATACCACCTTTTTCTAAATATTGCATCCTTAATTTGATGGGCAGCCTTAAGTCAACCACAGCTAACATTCAAAGCAGAAATACAGAACCACCAGCCTGTCTGTAGTAAGGAGGGCTGTCACTGTTTAAATGACAAAGTTTAGAAGAGTTCCTGAGTTTCCCTCTCTGAGAGATGAGACTTCTCTCATTTATACAGTCTTAGTTTCAGCTGAGACAGAATTGGTTTTCTTCAGAATGTCTAGTATGATGTTATGTTTTGATTTTAGGGGAAGAACAGTGTTGATAAGCCACCAATTCTAATCACTGTTAAGCAGTATTGTACAGAGCTAGGGCCATTCCAGTTTTCTCAGCTGCCAGTAAGAGGATGGGGTGGCTCGAGGAGCTGGAAGGGGACAAAATCAGGAAAGCTGACACTGGCCAAAGGGACATTCCATACCATATGACATCATGCAGGAGAGTGGAGGGTTCATCTCATTCTCTTCCACTTCTTGGGGGCTAGCTGGACATTGATGGGTGGGTGGTGAGCAAGTTTTTTTTGTTTATTATTATTATTATTTTTTTGTATTCTCTCTCTCACGCCACTGTGAAGGGGTGGGCGAGGGGAGTGAATGATGACGCAGTACTTAGCCACCTGCAAGTCTGAGACTCAAGATGGGGCACAAGAGGTTGAGATAACAGCAGAACTGACTGGAGCGTGTTAACACAGGGTGTTGTGGTAGTCTGATAATTGTCACTATGCTATTTTTTTCACAATTTATGGAGATCTTTGAGAGTCTTCTCATGGAAATATATTGTGTAGTACCTTACTTGCTGCTTATGTTCCTTGCTGCATTGTTTCTCATATCTGGGGATTGGATTAAGGGTATTTTGCTGTACTCTGTGGCCTTGACTTATATTATTATAAAATTGGCAGTGGATTAACTAATGTGGTGTGAGAATTCAGCATTGCAATTATCTTTGAGCTTTGGAAACAATGTTCTGGATGCTATTTGTAATTGTACTCTTTACTTTGTCATCTCAGGGAGCCAGGCTATGGAGGAGACAGGAGAGGACATTTTCCAGCAGTTCCTCAGCCTCCCTTTCTCTTTCATTTTTAATTCTTTTCCTAAACTGGTTACAAGAGTTCTTGAGAATTTTTAATATCTGTGGAATGTTCAAACCAGAGTTCTCCTATGGCTGTGTTGTGAATGTGTTTCAGGTTATGTTTAAGATTAGACAATTGTTTAAGAATAGCACCCAGTGATCTGCTCTGAGGCGGAATAGTGTGGCAGAGAGTGTGGGAAGCTATGGAGATGTGCATAAAGTGGTGGGCACCCCTGGTGGTTTGGAACTTTGCATCTGAACAACTGCAGAATCCTGAAGTACTAGTAGAATTTTTGGAACTGGTGTGCTGTTTCCCTGGCAATTCTAGAGAGGCACAAATCACTGCAGCATGCTGGGACCTGGCCCATGCCTACCAATCTCAGTTCAACACTATTCAGCATCCTCAAGGAGAAGGGAATGGTCCCACCATTCTCTTTTGGGCCTCTGGCACAAAGGCTCATTTGGGCCTCTGGCACAAAGACTCAGGGCAGACTTGAGATTTTGAAGTTTTGAAAGTCAAGGATACAGAAAATTCAAGGCCCACTATACTTCAACTGAAAAGAGATACTGTCAGTGGAGATATTTGGTCCAAGCAACTTCAGAAGTGTTTGGCACTGAAGCACAGCTTCTCTGGGCACCCCTATTGCCTGTGCTGAGCTGTATGCCCAAAGGGAGGGTCCACTCCATGCATCATTCAACTGATGGAGTAAGTGGATCGCACTGATGACACAACAGACTCAAATAAAGAATCTCAGTCATCTAAGAGTCTTGGAATGATTGTGGACTTGCCCAAAGGCAAAGATTTTGTAATATCACCAAAGGAGGAGGTGACATGGACTGATGAAGCCCTACTTGGATAATAAATTGCCATAAAATGAGAAGAAATATGCTTTGTTCACTGATGGGTCCTGTTGCATTGTGGGGAAGTATCAGAGGTGGAAGACTGCTGAGTCCTATATAGCAAGTTGTAGACATTTCTGAAGGAAAAGGAGAATCCAGCCATCTTTAGACATTGCTGAACAAGAGAAGTGGTCAGTGTTCTAACTCTGCACTGAATCCTGGATGATTGCAGATGCTTTATGGAGATGAATAGAACAGTGAAACAGACGTAACCTACTGGGGGTTGGACTTGACCATGGATGCTATTGAACCATATTCTGGGTGCATATGGTGGGTAATGTGGAACAACAGGGAAATTGGTTGTGTACCTCAAGGTGATTTTATGCTGGGTGAGAACAGTCAATAACTTGAATTGTACGATGGTAGATTTCTGTGTAATACTGCATGTTGTCTTTATTATGGTTGTTGCATGTCTTTTTAACAGTATTACACTAAGAACCACCGAACAATCACTGATGTAACCAGAACTACCTTCAGCATGCAGTAACACAATATTGTGAATGACCCCTCCTGCACTGAAGGACCATTATGACATACGGAGACCAAAGTTATGAACTGTATGAACACCATGGACAATTTACGTGGATGGCCCATAGAGTATAGTAATAGTATATGTGTGTATATATATAAAGAAGCAAGATAGGTCATGGTAATTAGTTAGAACGGGTAGAAATTTTGAAACCTGGGTATGATGTAAATGTTATAGAATATGAGTGGATATTGTTTTAATTTTCACCTGAGACAGCACTGTTTCTCTTCAGATTGTCTGGTATGATGCTATATTTTGGTTTTAGGAGAAAAACAATGTTCATAACACACCAATGTTTGTTTGTTTTATTTCCTCCCCCATTCCACTGGGAAGGTGTGGAAGGAGAGAATGACTGCATGGTGCTTAGCCACTTAGAGGTTGAAATCAGGTTAAACCACAACACATAGCAAAAGAGTAACAGCTGCTCTGTCATTCTCATCCACTAAAAACAAACAAACAACAACAACAAAAAAACCAACTCTCTTAAACAATGTACTACTCTTTCTCTGAATTTGGCATCATATCAGTAATTATAATGCTCATGTTATCTTTATCTCACTTCCTGTGCTGAGTAGGCATGTTTCAGTTCCTTTTCTACTGTTTGATTTTCCCTTCTATCCCATTCATTCATCCTCTTCTTAAAATATGTTTTCTTCTTGTTCTATTACTGTCCTTTGTGTGGTTGTTGTTTAAAGCTTTTATTTATTACTGCTGTTCACCTCAAAGTAAAAACATTGGATTGACATTCATAGTATCATGACTTTTCCAAGTCCTTTCTTTTTTTTCCTTCATTCAAATAATAATGCATAAAATAGAACCTGAAAACCCACAGAGATTACATAAAGACCACAACAGCGAAGAAGTTTTTTGTCACGTTCATCATACTTTTTTAAAAGCATCCTGTTGCTCAAAAATTTGGCATATCATCCTTTCTAGCATCCTTATCCCACAATGAAATGCATATGAATCACTATGGAATATTACCCAGAACTCCCAATCATAGAATTATGCCTGAATATTTCAGTGCACTCAGAATGTTTTTAATCATTCAGTGTGAAGATTTTCCCATAATAAACTTGATTTTCAGGAACAGTAATTGTGTATTTTTGCTCCATCCCAGGAGATGTTCAAGCCTTGTCTGAATGGGCAACTTGATCTAGTACCTAATTTATTGGTTGGTAAGCCTGCCCTCCAGCAGAGGAATTGGGACTAGATGATCTTTGAGTTCCCTCAGAACCCAAGACATTCTGTGATTCTATGAAAACCAGGAGAGTTCTGGTTTTTTGGTCCTAAATCTTTAGAATTTCTTTGACTTTTGTTTAAATCATTGACTGATGAATTAAACTATTACATAGAGGAATAACCTCTTATTTTCTTAATAACTTTCTCAAGTGCAAATGGGACTGGAAGTATATTTTTCTAAATCTTCCATCATTTTATTGCTTGATCAGTTGCTTGCTGACATTATATAGCTGGATTCTCTTTGCAAAAATAACTTTCAAAGTTGAACCTGAAAATGGCTAATTTTTTATATCTTCTTCGTTAAATTATTGCTTTCCAACTTTGTGAATATTAAAGCTTTCAAGTGCCAACAGTGAAAGAAGATACCACAGATTAAATGTACATGCAGAGCAAAAATGTTATTATCTGCAGAGGCGGGTTATTGTAAAGCTTGTCTTGCAAGCTGTGAAGCACAACAGAAAAAGAGTAAATGGATTCAATTCTAGCATAGTTTCCTCAAGGCAAACACTTTCATGTTTTAAGGACATTTGATCAGAAGTGACATAATTTACCAACTGCTTCAAATATCCACATGGAGAGGAGAAAATTAGGTCTAGCAGGAAATCAATCTGTCAGAAGGGAAAACTTTTTATCCTAATGCAGTCATATTTTCACGTAGCTGTACACAGGCAGCCAGAGCAACAGCATATGCAGATATCCTCTTTTTATTTTTGCCTGATTTCATTTATCAGAAAAAGAACCAGGTTTTTCTGCAATGAGTAAGAGTGAAGGCTTTACAGTATTGTCATTCATTTTAATTTGCAGATGAATTGTTAGAAGACTTCTGTATACTTCTAGATCTAGAACTTCTAGTTCTTTTATAGTAACAAGAAGAAATTTGAGGTCTGTTGCTCCATATAAGAAAAGTGGACATAACACTACCTGGGTCAACATAATTAATTCAAATTTACTCTACACGTTCTAAAGTAGTGCATCTCAACGTCATTTCCTGACGATGAATTCATTACAGTATAATATTTGGATAGCTGCTTGAACATACCTTTTACTGGTTTTCTCATCTATGATATAACTGCAATCATGCCTAAAACTGATGTACCTTGAGAATCTGCTTGTAGCTGTGGCTGTCTCCCATACACTCAGTCAAGTCTTGAAAAAGTCCTCTGAATCTAAATTGAAAAAAAAAAAAATAATTCAAAGAAGTAGCTTGTGTACAGCACAGGAGAGCAACATTTCAGTACCAGAGAGATGGTGTGGTGTCTTTGCAGCATTCACAATCTTGCCTGGGATAATATTTTGTCCCTGGTGTCACAGCTCCTACACTTGTCAAGAATGACATGGAAGACCCATGTTTTGTGATCAGTTCTGTTACTGACCAGCAGAATGACTACTTTCTGACTAAGGCTTAGTTTTCCATCACTGTATGTTGGCATAGCAGTGTACAGGTGTCCGTTGAAAACTAAAGCTGAATCATGAGAAATCCTTAGGGACACTATGGGAGTGCAGTACAGCTATCAGAACATGTAGGAGTTTAATACAGTTACCAATATTCAGTAGACTGGATTCTGTAAGAAGCGCTGTACGGAGTATGTTTTATGGTTAATAACATAACAAGTCATGCCACAGGAGCATGAGGCAGTGCTGATGGCACAGTCAGCTATGAAACAAACATGGCTGGGAACCTGTAATGAAACTGTTGCACTCAGACTAGGCTCTCTTCTTCCTGGGTTATTACAGAAGCTGTCTACAAATGTAGTGCTCTTTGCTGAACTGATGTCATGGCCTCATTTTATGTTTCTGACAGCTGTACAATAGATAAGAAATGCTTCCTGTCTACAGCAGTCAGGAAGCAGAGTGAGGCTGCTACAAGCCATTTCTCAGCCATGCATAGGACTCAAAGGTAGAAAAATTTCATTTAAGATCTGAAGGACCAGTTGCCTAGCAACTCTAGTCCCACAGAAGGCTTAAAACTAGCTTGGATTGCGTAGACCCTCAAGTCATTATTTTTATATATTTAGATATTGCAGCTTTTAAAGAAAACTGTATGCACTGAGATGTTCTGATGGATTATTGTGTGGGAACAAGTCTTGGAATCACATGCTGAAACAGTAAATGCAAACAGCTTTCTGTACTATGCTGTAATTCCACAACATAGCATCATACTAACGAATGCAAAAAGGGGAGAGAGCTGCACAGTTTTGTTTGAGGTAGAACAGTTTCAGAGACTCATCACCTGGCAAAGAACATGTAAAAATAAATAAAAATAACCAGGCCAAGAATCTCTATAGAAATTATTTCAAATTACTTTCGTGATGTATTTATTTGTGGTTGCTAGAAAGTATTTTTAATACTTCAGAACAATAGCAGTGACCAAAAAAATTCCCCAAACCATGACAACCCACTCCCCAAGCACTGAACTGAGAACTTGTTTATTTTATGGTGACTTGCACTCCACTATTAGAAGAGTGTAAGAGCAAACTCAGGAAAGAAACATAAGAAGCATTTGCTTCTCTCAGCACAAAGCAATTTATGGGATATGACATGTAAGCTAATTTTCAGGAATATTTTGACTTCTTTTCTGAGCAGATCATTGTGTCAGATTTTCTCAGATGGAAGTGACTGAAGACCATACAATTACATTTAAGGTGTATGATCCTGCTGTGGACCTGTTATGCTCAAGTGCAATACTATGATACAACGGCAAGAGAAAACTACACCTGAAATATCACTCTAACATATATGACAGATTTTCATAACTTCTCTTTAAGTGAAAAACCATGCAGATCAGCCAGTTCTCATGTGCTCATATGCTCGACTAATTTTTAATGTGTGATTAATAAACAACATTGTGGATGAATGGGTAGTTGTTTTGGCTTCACTTGTAATATTCTTCAGATATTCTGTTCTGTCCACAATAGCACCAGTACTTCAATTGGCTTTGGAGAGAGTTTCTTGATGTGTGCAATTAGTTTTCTATAATATCTGGCTTAATAAATGGAAATATTTCTAATATGAAACTGAACTTGGCTTAATAGATACAAATATGATAGGAATATTTTTTTTTTCACAAGGAGTGATGAGGTATTGGAACAGGCTACTCAGGGAAATGGTGGTGTAACTGTCCCTAGAAGTTTTCAAGAAAAAGGTAGGTGTGGCTGTTAGGGACATGGATTAGTGGGTATGAGACTAGATGATTTTAATTGTTTTTTCCAACCTTAAAAATTCTATGATTCTATTAAAATGATTACATACTCAAATTACAAACATGTATTAGGACGTAGTTAATGTACAGAAACATGTTGCAGTGTCAAAATAGGTAATTTTCTTCTTGTTTTTTTTTTTTTTTTTAATATTCCTGAAGGGCAACACTTCGATATTACACTTGACTAGTTTCAAATGTAACAGCTGTAGTTGGACCAGGTATTACTAATAGAATACTGTAATGTGTTTAGGACTCTTTTTTTTGGACTCAGTTTGCACTTCAGTACTAGCACTTGCTATACAGTCATGACACACAACCATTTTCATCCATCACTGATGATGGGTTCCTTCCATGTTTGCTGCTACTTGTTCATCTGTAAAACAGTGTTATGGTCATATGAATGAGAAAATTAACGGCTTGAGATATTGATGCTGATGCTATACTGAATTTAATTGTCAGTAATACCCTCGTAGGATATGCTGTAGATCCAGAAAGGGCTTTGAATAGAAAAGTAAGCCATGGAGAATAGCATAACAGATTTTTTTCTTAGTGAGTGGCATAAAGCATCTAGGACAAAAAATAGCAGATGAAGAGAAGATTGTTTATTGAAAAAAAAAAAAGAATTTTGTTTGGCTGACTTGTCCGGTACTAGGGCATGCTTTTTGAGATGCAGTCAAGAGCTAAGGAGCAGTTCTCTGCCACTAAAGCAAAAGGAGAAAGCAAGTACAGTAATTGAGTGTTCTCAAGAGACTGCAAAATGAGTTGAGTGAATTACTGAAGACAGCCATGTCAAGATCAAGAATCATTTGCATGTTCTCTTCTATGCAATCTTGTGCTGTAAATAAAGCACTGGTATAATGGTAACAGTTACAGTAATAAGGAAAAGAGAAATGATTTTTATTTAAATCTAAGAAAGGTTTTGTTTGTGATATCAACAATTTTCATAAACAACACAATCTTGTTTTGCTCTTCAACAGTTCTAACAGGGGAAGCACTGACTGTTCATGACTTTTTCTGAGAGCTAGGCATCACAATCGACATTCCTATTGTAATGTATTTCATTGCCATATCTCTCAGACTATTTTGACAGAAAGTTACATTATCTGTATAATAGATTCAGCAGTGACACAGAAATTACTTGTAAAAGAATTCAATAAAACAGAGAAAAACTGGCAGCAGAATTCAGGCCTTCCATACCTTTAGTCTTACCACATATCTGAAGGTTAAGACATACAGAAACAATCTTGATTTTTATTTTATTTTATTTTTTCTGCAGAATTCAGCCTCTCTTCTTAATTTTATGGGATACCATGAGAGCTCATGCTGCTGAGGATCAATTGGCTATTGATATTAGCTGTTCAATTAAGAGGGGCTTAATCTTGAGAGTAGTAACTATTGAAATTAGTTCTCTAATTTCACTCATATCACAAACCCAGCTTATAGAAAACAGAATGAAATTTCTTCTCTGGTAATTCCTATTTCTCATTTAGCCTGTTTCAATTGGGTATTTCAATATCCATTTACATGAATGTTACTTTGTAATAAAGTTTTTTGAGTGATGCAAAAGTCTTTTACACCTTTGTGAATTAGCCACATTAAGGAATTTTGTGATACAAACAGAAAGAAATGTTAAGTCTTAGCACCTCTTAGCATCTCACAGCAGAATTAGGAAGCAGAGTTCTGTCAAAAGGCAAACAATGATGTGTTTGTAGAAGTTTTCACAGTTCTTTGAGAGAAAGAAAGAACATGTAAGTTTTCAGGTTTTACAGACTCTTTGAGTCTCTCAAGTAATGGGAGATGATTATGAGAAAAAGTAGATCAATAATTGAACTCTTTGACCCCTGTGTGTCTATGTGTATTTTGCATGCTTCTTACCTGCAGCATTATTTGCCCACTCCTTGATGGGATTGCTACAGTACACGTTGAGATTCCTTGGCAAAACTAACTTGAGACCGAAGTCCCTCTTCCCTGACTAGCTCTCTATGTCAGAAGTCTGCCTTTGTTAATATCCAGTGGAGTGAACATGCACAGTGTGAGATTCATTCGCAGCAATGAAAACCAGATAAATGTCTTTCATGTTATTCTGGCTAATCTGTAATCTCAGCCAGTATGGATAACAGTTTGAAAGAAATTACAATTCTGTTACATTAAGTAAATTTTTTCTTCAGTAATTAGGTAAATAGGAGATGATGGCGAAGAGCACTTGCTTTTAATACTGAGCAGTTACATGGTGAATAATATATGAAGGGCTTAAAATGAAACTCCTTGGTATTTCAGCATTTTTGGATGCTTCAATATCTCTTAAAAAATGTTAGAACCTCGTCTCTCAGTATTTCCTTGAGTTATGTCAGATGATGTGTATAAGTTAATTATGTATGTATGTATCAGTATAGGGTGACATTAATAAGTTAACACATTAAAATGAAAGAAACTGTGAAAGTGTCATATATTTGGAAAACTTACAGACAGAACTGCATGTAGTTTTCAACTGGGGAAAAAGTAGTAAATAAGCAAAAGTATAGCAGAAAGGAGGAACTCATCACATGAGACAGACTGCCCTACTTTCTTGTCACATTTTGAAATCTGTTAATCTTTTACTTGCTTTATTTCTGGCCCTGCAGGCCAGAGCTGACAGCAAACTCTCTGTTTTATCTTAAACTACTCAAAGCATACTGGATCTTACCCTGCTGAGTCTGAAAGTGGTTGCATGATTACAGCAATCCACCATTTACTCCAGTCCAGGTGATCAACATTATGGGAGAGAAATAATAACTATCTCAGAACAGTTGAGAGATTGCTGAAATATATGACTTGCATCCAGCTGAAGGCTATTAAATCAAGTTGATTATGCTTAATTTTTCTAGAAATAATTATTTCATAAGTTACTCTTATATGTAAAGGTAGTATTCAGAACACTATTAACATCTGCTTTGTATATGGGCAGTATCAAGCAGTCTCATTGTCTATAGCTCCTGATTATTCATTCTTTGCTCGCTGTCTACTCACTCTGAATATGGCCTTTACAAAACCTTTCTATATTCATTCCATTGCACATTTAAGAATTAACTTTACTATGTACTTTTGTCACTACATTTTAGCATAGAATATAGGGCTAAGGTAAGTGCAGCAGCACTCATGTCTCCAAAAATAGGGTTCAAGTGGAATTTCTACAGAAATTTCAATTTACTGGTTTTTAACTTCTGCTGAAAATTGATATGTCTCAAACAGATTTATGTGTTGAAGCAAAATAAAGCATAGTAAGAACTGCAAACTGTTTATGCTGGTATATATCATGAAACAATCTGCTTGTATACTTTTCATCTTAAAATTTTTACATGTATATTAACTGAAGAGATATAGAGTACTGATGGTAGACATAGATCCCTTTTATTGTTACAGGGTATCATTTGTTTTTGTGCTGGTGAGAATGTTTGAAGGGAAGCTGTTGATGTTCTCTTAGTTTATAACTACAAAGTATGAAGAAAGAAGTGATGCGAAGGGGAACACAGTGATCAAGGATCAGGATAAGGTTGAGGTACTTCATGCCTTCTTTGTCTCAATCTTTAATAGTAAGACTAGTTGTTCCCAGGGCACACAGCCCTCTGCACTGGGAGATAGGAATGGGGAACAAGATAGGCCCTGCATAATACATGAGGAAATGGTTTTGGACCTACTTCAAAAGCTGGACACTCACAAGTCCATGGGGACAAATTGATTGCACCCTAGAGTGCTGAGGGAGTTGGTGGATGTGGTTGCCAAGCCATTTTCCATCATCATTCAACAATCCTGGCTAACAGGAGTGGAGAATACCAAACGTGATGCCCATCTTCAAAAAGAGTTGGAAAGATGTTCTTGGTAGCTACAGATCTGTCAGTCTCATGTCAATGCTAGGGAAGGTTATGGAACGGATAATCTCAGGAGCCATCATGGATCAATTAAAGGTCAACCAAAGAATCAGGCTCAGTCAGCATGGGTTCATGAATAGTAGATCCTGCTTGACAAACTTGATATCTTTCTATGACCAGGTGACCTGCTTAGTTGCTGTTGATGTGGTCTACCGGGACTTCAGTAAAGCCTTTGACACTGTCCCCCACAACATCCTCATGGAGAAGCTTTCTGCCCATGGCTTGGATGGGCATACACTCTGATGGGTGGATCACAGGCCAGGCCCAAAGAGTTGTGGTCAATGGAGTTAAATATAGTGGGGGGGCCAGTCACGAGCAGTGTCCCCCAAGGCTTAGNCACTACAGAAGGACCTGGGTAGACTGGATCGATGAGCCAAGGTTAACAGCGTGAGTTTCAATAGGGCCAAGTGTCAGATACTGCATTTTGGTCGCAACAACCCCAGGCAACCCTACAGGCTTGGGGAGGAGTGGCTGGAAAGCTGCCTGACAGAAAGCGACCTTGGTGTACTGATGGAGGGTCAGCTGAATANCATGGAGAAGCTTTCTGCCCATGGCTTGGATGGGCATACACTCTGATGGGTGGATCACAGGCCAGGCCCAAAGAGTTGTGGTCAATGGAGTTAAATATAGTGGGGTGGCCAGTCACGAGCAGTGTCCCCCAAGGCTTAGTACTGGGGCTGCTCTAATTTAACATGTATGTCTTGATGAGGAGACTGGATGTACCCTGAGTAAGTTCAGGGACAACACCAAGTTTTCTGCTGATCTGCTGAAGGGTAGAAAGGCACTTGTCAATGGTTTATGGGCAGGTTCGGCCCGGTTCCGTGACGATTGGTGTGGGGGACCCACGGACCCACGCCCCAGGAAAGGGGAAGGGGGAAAGGGAGAAGGGAAAAGGGAGATGGGCCTAGAAACAAAACAGCGGCAATGATCTGAGGAGGAAAGCTAATTTACTAAATAGATNTCACCGGTGAGGCCCTGCCTTGAGTACTGTGTTCAGTTTTGGGCACCTCAGTACAGAAAGGACACGGAGGTGCTGGAGCAGGTCCAAAGAAGGGCAACAAGGCTGGTGAAGGTCTTGGAGAATACGCCCTATGAGGAATTACTGAAGAAACTGAGGCTGTTTAGTCTGGGGAAGAGGAGATTGAGGGAAGACCTTATTCTTCCCTTGCCTGAAAGGGAATGGCAACAAGAGCGGAGTTGGAAATGGCTTCAAGTTGTGCCAGGGGAGGTTTAGGTAGATATCAGGGGAAACTTTACTGAGAGGGTTGTTAAGTTAAGCACTGGAACAGACTTCCCAGGGAGGTGGTTGAGTCACTATCCCTGAATTAGTTTAAAAACCGCCTGGATGTGGTGCTCAGGGACATGATTTAAAGGAGGGTTGTTAGGCTAGTATGGTTAGGTTGAGGTTAGACTTGATGATCTTGAAGGTCTTTTCCAACCTGAGCAATTCCATGATTCTGTGATTTAAGATAGAGGAATTGTGATTGAAAATATGGAAAGCCCATACATAAGGAATCTTCAGTTCACCTCTTCATACTGAGATCATACTAGATGAATACTGCCATTAGGTACACATGACAAATATTTTTCTTATCTTTGTTGAATGAATGCTAGTAAGAATTTACTACAATGATGCGAGTGATTTTAGTTTTTAAAAAAGTTGATCTTGATTTCCACATAGCAGGACTCAGTGCAGTGCAAATATCAGTGGGCATCTCTTCAGCTTACGCTAGCAAGGCATACAACTGTAGAGTTGTACTAGTTTGAATCATACACTTTGAAATTAGAAATATATGTCATTTATATAGTCTTAGTGAACAATTCTAGTTGCACAGGATTTTCACATATTACTGTCTTTCTTTGTTCTTGTTATGCTCCACCTTTGCCAATTAAAGTGCCAACTGAGTTCTGAAATTTTGGAAATTAATAAGTCCCATGAATCCTTATCAAGATTCTGTGTTAGTTACTGTGGTAAATATGGAGAATAAGATTGAAAAGACAGTAAGTAAGTAGAACATATTGCCCCCTTTCAAAACAAACACTACTGTGCAAAATTTACCATCTAATGATACTTAGGTAATATGAGTTTTCATTAACATCATTTTTCTATAAAAATATCAAGGTTTCATATATCAAATATGAAGTGAGAAATTTGGATGGGACTGTCTCGAATAAGGAGGTGATGTTCAGGCCAGTGCAGAGTTATTTACATTAGTTTAACTTTTTACATATGGTAAAAATACTTAATACAAAATCAGAAGGACAATTCAGTAATTTGGGTGTTGTTCATCAAAGTACTACTTATAGGAATAATTCCAAAATTAATTTGTTCACAGCATACCTGTAATTGTAGGCTTCTGTAAATTGTGCAAGCGCTTCGTGCATCATGTGAAAACACTTGGCATCTTCTAGGGGGTACTGCATACAATAACATCGACAATATTTTGGGAAGAATTCTCAAAAAAATATAGTGCCTTTTCTAACAGTGTAGATGTGGACAGAAAATATTTTCCATGTGCAAAGTATACAATATGAAAACTTGGAATACCTAGGAATAGTCTTTGAAATAGTTACAGACATTGATACTACCTCACTTCTCAAATGTGAAAAAAGGACAATAATTTCCCTAAATTGTAAAGTCATAGGAAAATAGTTTCTGTCTTGTGAGCAGCATGCAGTTAAGCAAATGCTGAAATACATTCTTACCAGATGGACTGATGACAGAACTGATGCTGAATGAAATTAATAACCTAACAATCATCATAAGAAAAATTAAACTCAGCAAGTAAGAAATTCTGTATCGTGCAATATTGCCTGTCTGGAGTTCCTCTGCAGTTGGAATATGTGACGGGATTTCAATGACATGTCTAGCAAGGCAGAATTTTTAAAGAGGGTTATTTTGTTTCAAATTTGTTTTGCTGAGTAGTAATGTAAAATAAATCTGTATTTTAATACATTCATTTATTTTTCTTTCTTCCTTACAGCTTGTGGCCAATGCAATCCTTTTTGTCAGTGTAAATTTGTATGGGGTCTTTGTGAGGATTTTGACAGAAAGGGCTCAGAGGAAGGCGTTCCTTCAGGCCAGAAACTGCATAGAGGACAGGCTGAGGCTGGAGGATGAAAATGAAAAACAGGTCAGTTTTTTTCCTTTTCTCTGTTTTTTTTTTTTTCTGAGATTGTTATAGTTCCATGAATCACAGGTCAGGACATTGCCCCTAAGTGAATGGTAGGAAGTGTGTACACTTCGTCTATGAAAAAAACATGAAAAAAGCCTCCTATGCTTTATCTCTTCCTCCCTACAACACACACGTACTTTGCTCTTAGTCACTTTTTTTTCTGTTATTATTGGGTTTGTGTTAGATATGCTGTAAAAATTCCTCTCCTGTCTGTGAGCTATGTCCAGTTTACATTTATAACATATAAGAATGAAAGATGTCTCTATGCCATGTGGAGATGTGTTCCAATCAAATTTGGAGACAGTGAGAAAAACTGCCGTACTGCAGATCTTTCTGTTCACATGATACTTCCAGGTTCAAATCTTAAATCTATCAAAATCTGTTCATTCTGAAAACTTTGTTCAAATCTTATTTTTTTGTCTACGTGACAACAGAGGTCCACAGTAGACTAAATACATAGGTTCCCTGAAAGTAATAGCTCCTATTTATTTCCATGGAAACTACAACAGATACAAAGAGCACAATAACGTTATTTGCTAGAGCAGATTCTCAGCTACAACACACTATTTTTCAGTACAGTAACTACCATGAGCTATATGCTTTCACCAGTGATGAACTAGCAAATGTCACTACTATTGTTGTCGATACTGCTGAAGCACACTGCCCACCACCTTGCTGTGTTGACATTCCCGAATTTGGTCTCCATAAGCATTCAGCAAGCACCAGAGAATGTCACTGAGTGCAAGGTTTTCCACATGGAGGACTTAAACACCTTTGAATCACAGAATCACAGAATCACTCAGGTTGGAAAAGACCCTAAAGATCATTAAGTCCAACCACAGTCCAACCATACTACCCTCACTCTAACAACTCTCAGCTAAATCATATCTCTGAGCACCACATCCAAACGGCTCTTAAACACATCCAGGGACAGTGACTCAATCACCTCCCTGGGGAGCCTATTCCAGTGTTTAACAAC